>PISX010013489.1:0-56506 GCA_004024625.1 Mellivora capensis | reverse complement strand
AACATGTTCATAAAGCATTTTGAGAAATCAAGAGATGAAAGGCGCTATGTAAGTGCAAAATAGTATTATGCAAGACAGGTCAGCAAAGGTGCTATTATTTTCTATGGTGATGAACGGTTGTGCTAGTTTGAGGTGAACCCTCAAAGCTACTCTTCTTGATGTCATTATCAACAGAACAATGGAATTTGACAAAGATGCCCTCACTTTATATAGTTTATATTCTGCTAACTACTTTCTATAAACCAGGTAACAGAAAATAAAATTAAGCCACTTATTCTACACAAACCAATACTTCATCAAAGTTCCGCATTTTACAAGTCATGTTCAAAAAACACACGAGCTATCTCACCCTTTAAATGAATGTTTTACCCATGTATGGATTTTCTGCCATCGTGCATTGATCATTTGGAAAATACTGATTCACTGAGTTCTGCAAAGGTTCCTAATGTTAATCTGGTGTTCACGGTGCCCCCCCCCCAAAAAAAAAGAGAGTTTCAAAATTCGAATTTTCACTTGAAAATGTGAATTTTGCCGTGGCTACAAATTCTGCCAGTAAGTTTTTCTGAAGGTCCAGATTCGCTTCATTCATTTTTGAGAAACAATTTGCCAAATACCCAAGGCTGAATAACCACTGTTTGTCAGTCAGTTGTGTGTGTGTGTGTGTGTGTGTTTTAAGGAAAAATGGTGTTCCTTGGGAAAAAAAGTGGCAAGTTCTGCTCCTAACCCCAATGACAGCCTGATTGCCTTTCTCCTGGATAACCACACACCTTGGTACGCATCAGGAGTGTTTTATGTCCTCTGTACTTTTCATTTCACTGCATGGGATATTAAAAACATATGTACTCAAAGTCAAGATTTAAGAGAATTAATACTTTTTACTGCTTCATCAAGGACATCCTTAAGTGAAACAGGTGGGCTTCTTTTGCAGCCAGGACATGAAGTAAAGAATGCACTAACCACCAGAGTAGTTTGGGCCCAAGACCTTGGTTTGCACCAAAGTGCCACATTTCCACCCACATTGCTTCTGCCTCATCAATGCACATGTCAACACCATAAAGATAAAAAAATAAAAGTGGCTGAAGGGCAAATAACATCTTTGTGCTTTTGTGAAAACAGGCTTGGACATCATGTATTCCCAGAAAGGGTTTCAGATTCCTCATGGATCCGTGTACCACAGGTTGAGAACCTCCATCCTAAGACACCTTCTAGTTCTGAGAATCCGAGACCCTCCCCTAAGACCAGATTTCCTAGATGACTTTATGTAAACCTATCCTCACAACTGATGCCACAAGAGAGAGAAGAGTAGCCCCGATACTCCTGTTAGACTTCATTCCACTTTGATTCTGAATCAAGACATGTGAGGTATGCCTGGGGGTGGGGAGTAGGAGGGTGTTAATCATCTGTGAGCATCCAGTTGAGCCTACTGGACAGCATCTTGTGTCACTCCGAGTTGGAGAAATGAAGGAAGTGACCTATGTCAGGGTTCCCATAGAGTGTCTAAGGCCTTAGACACTTCTGGACAGAGTTTTCAGGAAACAGCCTCCTTTCTGCGGGGCTGTTTATCTCTTTCCCCAGTTAGTTCCTCCTGACATCTAACGTTAGACATGTAAAGCAGTGGTTTCTGGTCTAGGTCAGCCACTCCATAACTATTTGTAATCCTGCAGGAAATCATTACTCTTTTCATTTCAAGATGACTGATTTAAAAAAACTAATTATGGCAGGTCACAAAAACAGAATTTCAAAGGGTGCTTTGGGGACAGAGTGACCTGGTAAATAATTATTTTCCCTCGTACCTAGCTCTCTAACTGCATGGAAGACTTTATCACTGTCTTCCTGATGAGTGGCTTTTAAGAATTAGCTGGGATTCAGAGAATAGAGGAAGTGGACGGAAATGAGATTTGCATCAAGGCACAAGTTTTTAGGGTATTAATAAATCTGAATGTGTCCTATGAGGATAGGCAATGCGGCTGCAGGGCACTGGGGCTATTTAGAAATCTGCAAAGAATCCCTGAAATAAATGTCAGGGTAGAGATTCTTTGGGGTTGGATATCAGGTTGAAATTGATGAGATTTCACCATAGTAATATAATTAATCTCAGCCCTCCACCTCTGGAGCTATCAGGGGGCATCCTCTGTGACCTTGAGGATTTAGTCAAATTGGTACAAAAGAGGTAAAACATTCTCTCAAAGAGAATTGTATAACAAGTCAATGTGCTGGCTGAGAATTCCTACATCCCCATCTTCCCTGTCAGTTTCTTTTCTGTTTAACAAATATTATTGTTTTCACATCTACCCTTGCCAAACTCTAAATAGGGCACTGGGAAGAATATAAAAATTATTAATATGAAACCCTTTATTTCAAAGTTTCTAATTTTGTTCATAATTTAAGAATTGTGCACCAAAAAAAACTTTAAGAGCTATACACACAGTAATGAAAAGCATGGGTCTTCCCCTTCCTAACTGTGTGACATTAGACAGTTATATAAGCTTTTTAAATTTCAGATTTCTCATCTATAACATGAGGATAACCCTAGTACATCCCTTGTAGGGTTGTTCTGGACATTAAATGAAATAACATGCATAAAGAGCCTTGTACAGAGCCTGTACCTAGCAGTCCAAATATCTGAGTCAATTATAAAAACTACCATTTTTGAGTGACTTTCTCTCCTAACAATAACCAGGGAGCATTATTCCCTTTACAAATGATGGAATCTGAGGCTCAGGAAAATAAAATAATTCACTATACCATGGTACCCTTTGGATGAGAATCATTGCAAAAAAGCAGAGAAAGGGATAGGCATTGAAAAGACATGGGTCATTAATAGTTCTGGTAGCCTGTCTCCAAAATGGCACCCCAGGAACCACAGTATTTGTGTCCTTATGTAGCCCCCTCAATCAGTGAATAAATAAATACATGTGGCATCAGTAATGCCATATGCTGGTTTAAAGGAGCCTAACATCTTCCCCCTGGCTCCTTTGGGATGCTTGCTCTTTGGATGCTCCATCTTGGAGCTCAGCCACAATGCTGCAAGATGCTTAAACCCAAGCTACTGCCCCAGCCAAGCTCACAGAGAACAACCAGAACCAACTGATAGTCCTGTGCATGCTCCACTTTGGACTTTATCCAAAGTCAAACCTCAAGATGACTACAACCCAGATGATATTTGACTACAACTGCTTTTGAGAAATCCAAGTGAGAACTGCCCAGCTGAGGAGGGGTCTCATTTCATCTAGTATGTGGAAAAATACAAGGGAATCTTTCTCTCAGACTAACAATAAGAAATAACTAGGTGAGCTAAACAAATGTAACTTTTTTAGAGCATGTCAGAGAGCTAAAGTCACAAGACAACTAGGGTAACTCAACTCTAAAGTTTGACAAGCCCCTCCAAGATGAGATGAGACCTGTGGACTATTGCACTTGTGGCAGAGAAGGGAGGGAGAGCCAAGCCTCCATAACAGCAGGTGGCAGGGAGGGACTTGCTGGTCATTCATTTTTATTTTATTTTATTTTTTTTAAAGATTTTATTTATTTATTTGTCAGAGACAGAGGGAGAGATAGCACAAGCACAGGCAGACAGAGTGACAGGCAGAGGCAGAGGGAGAAGCAGGCTCCCTGCCAAGCAAGGAGCCCGATGTGGGACTCGATCCCAGGACGCTGGGATCATGACCTGAGCCAAAGGCAGCCGCTTAACCAACTGAGCCACCCAGGCATCCCTGGTCATTCATTTTTATATGCTCAAACAATTTTATAATTTTAAAGGAACCTGGACTGAGAAGCAGATGCCCTGTTTGGTAGACAGATGCTGATCACAGACCAGTGACCTTGGGATGTACCCCACACTTTGGCCCCTGTCCATCTGGTTGAGGCTGTCAGCTGCCTGTGGCAGAGACCACAGATGACAGTGAGCATTTCTCAGAGAGCCACACTTGCATGCAACAGGACGGCCACTGAGACAGGGAGGACAGGGCACTCAAAGACAGGCAGTGGCTTGACACGCCTCACAGCTGGAGGACAGCAAAGGTTCCCAACACTTCCTGCCTATTCTGTTCATTGATTAATGTGCACAGCTTTACACAAATCACACATCTTTCCTGTGCTTTTCCAAGGTTCAGAAAACTAATACAGACACCCTCACTCTCCTCCCATTCCCCCAGCCCCAAAGGCACGCACACTCATTCGCAAACACCCTGGTGAGGAAGAACCAGGCAGAGTGACTGAGAACCACTTTATCAGCAAAAGGACCATGATGCTAAATGACTTGACAGGTTAAAGAATGCAGGGACAATAGATTCTCTTAATGAATCTCTGACCAAAAGAAACTGGGCACCAAAACCCCGATAGAGGTAGAAATGTTTGGGATTTTTTTGTTTGTTTGTTTTTTGTTTTTGCAAAATATCGTCTATAAAGGATCTACTACATACCAGGAACTTTGAATATTTTTTAACATTATTTATCTCCAGTTCATACAAAGCTAAAAGTTAGATGTTACTGTCCCATTTTGCACATGGTAAAGCCAAGGCCAAGTACAGAGTAATGGTTATGCCATAGGTGCTGCAGTCAGACTACTTGGGTTTGGTTTCCAGCTCTGCTACTTCCTCGCCATATGACCGTGGGCACGTCTTCTCTGTGCCTCAGTCATCCCTTCTATAAGATGGGGATAATAATGGTACTTTTCATAAATGAGAGAGTAAAAGTAAGACATTGGCCAATGTGCCCAGCATATAGTAAACCTTAATGAATATGACCTACCATTATTAAGTTACTTTTCCCAAACCACACAGTGAGAAAAAGTCTGATTCCAAAGTTGTATTCTTTCCAAAGAAATATTATTTGTGGTTGTGAAAATTGTTTTGTGAAATATTAATAAATTTATATAACCTAAGTGAAACTAGAACTAGTATGAACTCAGATAGATCGCCCTCTCTTGCCATGATCCCCTCAAGGCAGCACAGCCATGAATAATCAGACATTTGCTGAATGGTTTTCTTAGATTCCCTGCTCCCTCTCCTTTTTTGTCGTCCCAGTTCATCAAGACTCCCTCTCTGAAGGAATCTCATTCCATTATGTTAAATTTGGGTAACTAAGGATCTTCGAAGTATAATATATATTGTATTTGCTATGTAAATTTAAGAATATCAAAGCAAAACTAGACTCCTACATAAGATTGTAAATCTCTCTTTGGGTTCTTTGTGAAACATAGGTTATCAAAGAGATACAAAGACATGGATAAACGCATAAGTAAAATGTGATTATATATACAATGGAATATTATTTAATCTTAAAAAGGAAAGAAATTCTGGTGCATGTTATAACATGAATGAAACTTGAAGACATTATGTTAAGTGAAATAAACCATTTACAAAAGGACAAATGTTGTATGATTCCACTTAACAAGGTTAATTAGAGTAGTCAAACTCACAGAGACAGACAATAGAATGGTATGGGCCAGAGGCTAGGGGAGGAGAGCATGGGAAGTTAGTGTTTAATAAGTACACACTTCTAGTTGTGCAGGATGAAAAGAGTTATGGGAATGTACAGTAGTGAATGTACTTAATGCCACTTCAAGATAGATTTTTTAAAAGATTATTTATTTATTTGAGAGAGAAAGAGCACACACACATGTGGAAGAGAGGGTCAGAGGAAGAGAGAGAAGAGAAAATCTCAAGCAGATTCCCTGCCGAGATCATGACCTGAGCCAAAATCAAGAGTTGGAAGCTTAACTGACTTCAAGATAGTTTAAATGATAAATTTTATGTTATGTATATTTTACCACAGTGAAATGTTTTTCAGAGAAGAAGAATATGTAGTTTAGAGGAGACTAAGGGCATTATAATAATAATGAAACAAAATATTGGTGAGTTTCTTGTTCTGAGTCATGCTTGGAATGGATTATGCATGAGTCCAACAGCCTGGTGGATGCTATAAGATCAATAAAATCTAAACTCATCAAGCTTCATTTGTCTCGATGCTAAAAGCCATAGCTATTGGGGGATGGGCTCCAGGAATTATAACACCTGCTACTGAGGGCTCAAAAAGAAACAGGATAACCAGTTTTCAAGAATATTAAAGATGGAGTAATTTCTAAGGGAGTACCATTATGAAAATCTAAGCTTGCTAAACAAAGGAGGCAGACAGGGAGGGGTCAACTGCAATCTGTTGTTCATTAAAGGTCTCTGTGTTGCTAGCACAAAACTGGGCACTGCTGGGAAACAAAAGCTATAAGGTAGGGTTCTCTACCAAAGGAGATACCATCAAGTCAGAAGACATGACAGTGCCATGTCATCAGAACCCATTCAGTGCAAAGTTGTGTGGACTTTCCTAAGAGATCAGGATGGAAGGGCGTTCTGTATTGTGCCAATTTGGCTAGACTGGAACTATATTTCCCTGAATTCCCTTCCCTGATGGTTCTGAGTTAGCATTGGTCACAGGAAGAATCTGCAGTATTTGAAAGAGCAGCCATTATGCTCTGAAGGTCCTGGTGGACCAGCACCCATGTTGGTGCCCCTAATGAATGTTGGCTCTCATTGTTGGTGAGTCTGGCAGCCAGCTTGCAGCTCCCCAAGTCCCACCAGATCCCCTCCTCCTCTGAGTGTGGAACAGGAGCATGTGTAACTCTGTAACAAAGATCACTAGCTTCTGGAGTTCACTCCCATCATCCAAATTATAGGCAGCAAGAGAAGATGTGGGTTCCAATCTGTCCTTGTGAGCTCCAATTTGCCATTTTGGGTTTTGATTTGTCTTTGTGCACCCCAAACTGTTCTCACTGTTCTCCACTTCACATCCAACTTTTCTTTCCAATTGCTGGCCTTGCTGACCTAAAGAAACTTTGAGCCTAGCACCAGAAGTAGAAGAAAGTCTTACATAGCTTTCTTCACCATTTCCCACAAGTGCCTAAGATCTAATGTCTCTGGTGCATCCCTTACTCCATACTAGCCATGGTGGCTCTGCTGTCCTGATAGAACCATCACTGATAAGACCATGGGACAGTACAGTCAGGCAAAGAAGGTATATGACAGCTCAGCCTTAAAAGCTTGGGTTTTTAAGTCATTAACATGCCAGCCACTTTCTAATGCTACTTTCCAAACATCACTCATCCATGCCTGAAGATGGACTTTGTTCCATCATAAGCCAGTGTTATTTCCAGCTCAGTACATACCAACTTCTAAAATATATTCCTGTGCCAGACCCAGGTAATCTTATTTTGGTCTGCCTGATGCCCATAGCTTTAGAGTGGATAAACACCAGCAAAGTCTATAAAACCCAAGAGAAAAAGGGGAAATTTGAAGCAATTACATTCATATAGTTTAGTACAATCATCAGGATGATATTTAGGCTTCAGAGTGATAACTAAGGATGAATCCTGGCTCCACACTTTCTAGTCGTTGGGCCTTTTGCCAAGTTGCTTAACTTGGATAACCTCTTCACTATCAGTTTTCTGTGCAGATAAAATTTAAAAAGTGTCTAAGATGCTTATAAAGTGTTTTTAAGTGCTTGGACACATTTTTAAGTACATGAACACGCACATGTACACAAACACAAAGACTCACTATCAGGACTGAGGGGTTCCATTCTTTTGGTCATTGTGTCTTATCTCCAGTAACTGGGATGCTGGTCTATAATGAATAAATGGATGGATGTATGGTGATGTTTGCTTTGCTAAGGATCTCTAGATAGAAGGGCCAATGGGAAAGAAATGAACCTGAACACCACGACTTTGAAACAGATGTTAAGTCAAGGACATACCTACAGAGAAATCACTCAAAATTGCCACAGCATCAGGCTCTGCCAGGTTCTTGTCCTTGCTCCCCCAGGGTGTGTTCTTCAAGCACCACACTGCTCTGTGTTTCCCTCACGGACTTATACGGTCTTCAAATCCCTTTCATGACCATAATGTCATTAGATCTTTGCAATAGTCCATGAAGACAGGAAACATGAATATTAGTATCCCCACCTTACCACCAAGGGAAGGAGTCTTAGAGACTCCTTTGTAACTGAGGGGTGCTTCCATCATGAACCACAGCCAGACCGATGTCGCAGAGATGCAAAGCAGAACCACAGTTGTCATGAGAAAAGCTATTTTTTCCATTACAGTAAAATTATGGAGACTGTATCTTGGTCTCCTGCAATGACGTGATGCTTCGACAGGGGAAGCCAGGGCACCAATTCTGGGCCTGCTTTTACAGTCCATTTTACTAGCTGCCATTTTGCATGGTGAACAGGAAATACTTGGACCTCACAATCAAATTGATCAGAATTTGAATCCCAGCTCTGCCACTGTCTATAAAACCTTGGTCAAGCTACTTAATCTCTTTGATTCACAACTTTTCAATCTACAAAATTGAGATAATATCCACTCTGGAGGCTTAATTGTGATAACCTAGCAGAGTAGCTGGAATCTAGCAGAAGTTCAATCAATAATAATCTTCTATTATCCCTTCTTTATCCACTTCCACTCTCGTGGAGTAAAGAGAAATATAACAGAGCAGTTAAGAGCATGAACTATGGAGCCAGACTGTCTGGCTTTAAATTCTAGCCCTACCATTCTTTGACTATGTGAACTTCGGAAAATTACGTAGCCTCTCTCTGCCTCAGTTTGCTCTTCTGCAAATGAAGATAGTAATAGTACCTATTTCATAGGGTTCTTATGAAGATTAAATTAGTTAATATTTGTAAGAAACTCAGAACACTGATTGGCAGATAGTAGGTGCTACATACATTTTCTCTTTTAAATAAAAAAAATCATTTTCATGAAATTTTGTGGAAAGAAGAGCTGTGAAAATATCTTTTTTTAAAATTTTATTTATTTATTTAACAGACAGAGATCACAAGTAGGCAGAGAGGCAGACAGAGAGAGAGAGGGAAGCAGACTCCCTGCCGAGCAGAGAGTCCAATGCGGAACTCGATCCCAGGACCCCAAGATCATGACCCGAGCCGAAGGCAGCGGCTTAACCCACTGAGCCACCCAGGTGCCCCGAAAATGTCTTTTTTAATTTAGAAGAATCAGACAAAAGGAGAGAAATACTAAAATATCTTCCTGAAGCATCAAAAATGTACTGAGCCCTTACAATTTCACAGGTACAAAATAAAATGCAAAATGATGATGTCTGAGCCATTCCTTCAGTAAACCTGTGTTTTATGCCAACTCTGCACCAGGCACTTTGCTAAGCACTAGAGATTTGAAGGTGGACAACACAACCAGGTCCACTGCTTTTGTGGAGCTACCAATCAGAGGGATGGGTGGTGGAAAAGTTAGGGGAAAAAATCAATAAGATAATTACAGCTTATAATAAGTACTTGAAGTGGGGGGCGCCTGGGTGGCTCAGTTGGTTGAGCATCTGCCTTAAGCTCAGATCATGATCCCGAGATCAAGTCCCATTTAGAGTTCTGTGCTCAATGGGGAGCCTGCTTTTTCCTCCTCTGCCACCCCCCCGCCCCCACTCATGCTTACACTTTCTCTCTTTCCCCTCTTCTGTACTTGAAGGAAAGATAGCTGTGTACTGTGAACAAGGACAGAGGCAGGAAGGAAGTGCCTAGACAGAAAGGAGTCAGAGGAGGCTTCCCCAAGGTGGCAGCACACAGGCTGAGACCAGAGGGCAGTGAAGGTTCTGCCCACAGAGCTTAAATCAATCTAATCGAGGGGGTTGGGAGCACTCGGCATGAGCAAAAATACAGAGGTTCTAATGGATCTACCTCACAGGATTGTTCTGAGGAATAAATATAATGAGGTCTGAGAGACATCTGGCACACAGCCTGGTCCATAGTAAATGCTAAACATTGTTACCTTCTCCCTTCAGAGGAGCACCCACAGTTTCTCTGTAGTCGAATGGAGTGCTCTTCTGGGCCCATCCCTGCCTCCCAGAGCAGCATCCATTAATTCAACAATTCCCTCAAATCAACACATCAACAATCAACAACTAAGTGAATTTATTTATGAGTCACATTAAAGATATGGATATGATAAAAGATACAAATTCAAACCTAACCCTGCTCTCCAGGGACTTACAGACTGAAGGGGGAAACAGATACCTACAAACTCGTAAGTGGGGAGCCCCGGACCAGAGGGGGTAACATCCGTCCACCCCAGAGCAAAGAATGGAGTGGCCCACAGATCCTCAGCAGAGAAGAAATGGAACAGAGGGTCAGGAAAGTGTGGCTACCTGAGGAGAGGTGTCTCTAGGCATCAAGTGAGCCTTCAGCTTGCCAGCATGCTGAACCCACGAATATGATACCTGCCTGGCTCAAGACACAAGGTCCCGGGGGCAGGCCCCAGGGCAGGGGTGCGAGCTGAAGGAAGACGGGTCCAGACCCTCAAGATGGACAACAGCCATGCCACAGGTAACAAAGATACCACCGTTCTTGCCCTGCTTGGGAGGCAACCTCAATCCCAAGGCACCAAATGCATTCCAGCCGCCAAGCCTCCGCCGCCTTCCGTCTCTGCCTGGAGTTCCCTCTCTGTTCCCCACTTCCAGATTCGGTGCGCAGCTCCTGAGTTCAGTTCTGTTTTCCTGGATATTACAGCCCAGAGCCATCACCACCACCCCTCCACAAACTGTTACAACCTGTGTCTGCAGGACTCAGATCCTCCTTCTAACAGACCTTAATGTAGTAAGCCCTTGTTGCACACAGAACTTGGCACAAAGTGACGGAGGCAGACCTCACACTGGCACTATTCAGGGTGCCAGGAGATGCAGGTGGACATTGTCCCTCCACACAACGTAGGTTTGAATCAGCACTGAAAGAGATGCAAATACAGGGAACGGGACCATTGTGGAAGAAGAGATCTCACACTTGCCATGTCTCCTCTCTTCCCACACTACCTGGCAAAGTTCTTCATTCATTCACTTGTTCATTGAAGAAATATTCACTGAGTTCACTCTTCTGGGTGATTAAGACACTTCAGTGAACAAAACAGACGAAGATCCATCAGTGAAGGGGTACTTTCATGAAGACATGAAAGAGGGAAGGAAATGACCCCGTGGACTAATACAGCACAATATGGGCTTGGAAGAGCAATTCAGTGCAAAGGCCCTGAGGTGAGTGTGTACCTGGGCCTCTGAGGAGGTTAGTGGCTGGAGTCAGTGAACAAAGGAGAGCAGAAAGGGAGGAGGACTGAGAGGTAATCAGGGGGCCATGAGGGGACATGAGCTTTGCTCTGGGTGAAGTGGGGAGCCACTGAGAGATTCTGCATTTGGAAAAGAACATGATATAACTCACATTTAGGAGACTGTTGTGATACCAGAGGAGACAGATGGTAATGGCTTTACCCAGGTGAGAAGCAGAGAAATAGCTTTGAATTCCATTTCCCTCCCTAGTACTTGGGACCATGCCTGGCATCTGGGAGAAGTGGGATAAAAATCAGACTGATTGGACTGAAATGAAACAAAAACCTAAACAGCCCTTTGTATCTGAGCTCCAGCCAAGTGCCAGGTCCCAGTGCAGACAGACATGAGGACAGACATGCTAAGTGAAGCCCTGTAACCTGCCATCATCGGGCATGCTCGGGACCGTGCTGACTGAGCCGCAGTCTTTTCATGGAGAGCCCAGTGGTCAATCCTGACAGCAGGTATGTGAGCCTATGGTCTCATTGGTGGGAGCTGAAAGCTGCAAGAAAGGAACCTGTGTCCTGGGTAAAGCAGTGAAAAGGGAAAGGTCCCTATACTTGTGTCACAGATTTAAATGTATCCAGTGTCCTCAAAATTAAAAGAGGCTTCTGAAGGCACATCTGCCCCCCTCCCAGTTTGCTGTCCTCAGAAGGGCTGCCCTGGATTTCAGTCCAGAAACCTGGTAAACAGAGGCTCACAGAACTCAAAAAGGCAAAAAGTGATGGTTCAGGGACCAGGCCCAGCTTGTCAGATCCAGTCTGCTCTGGGATGCAAAAGGAGGGGTTGTGAGTCCATAGTGAGAGGGAGACCAATCTCCCATGGACTGAACCCCTCACTACCCAATCACCAGTCCTCCACTTCCCTCACCTGCTACAGAGACCTCCAAACAAAGTATCGTGCCAACTTTATGATCATTCCAACTGTCCCCTGGGACACACCTGCTCAGTGAGGAGCTCATTCTGCAGAATTTTGCAGGACTTGGTCCAGGTGAGAAACTGCAGGAAGATGGAGGGAAAAAAAATCAGGATCTTAGTGAGTTTCACTGCCCCGAACGCTCTCGGTTGAAAGGAGTCCCCATACCTGCAGTCACTGTTACATCAGCCTGTGTCTAAATCCATTCAGGCTGTGATCACAGAACACCACAGACCGGGGGGCTTATGAAGAACGAAAATTTACTTCTGAGGGAGTGAATAAATATTTCATCAGCCTGGGGTGCCTGGGTGACTCAGTGGGTTAAAGTCTCTCCCTTCAGCTCAGGTCATGATCCCAGGGTCCTGGGATGGAGCCCCGCATCGGGCTTTCGGCCCCGCAGGGAGCTTGCTTCCTCCTCTCTCTCTCTGCCTGCCTCTCTGCCTACTTGTGATCTCTGTCTGTCAAATAAATAAATAAAATCTTTTTTAAAAATTTCATAAGCTTGAGACATAAGCTTGTGCATGGGAACAGCTCCAGAATTCCATCCAGAGTCCAATGCTAGTCAAAGAAAAACCTTCACCTCCATTAACCTTCACCTTACCGTTCCAGTTTTCAGAGCACTAAGGATTCAGTCCCTGATCTGATACTCGCAGCCAATCTGTGAGATAACTATTATCCTTTCAGTTTTACAGGTGAGAAAACAGAGCCTCATAAACATTCAGCGATAGCCTCAACATTCAGCGATAGATTTCAGATTCTGAAATCTAGTAGCAGAACTAGAATTCAAATAGCCAAGTTCAAGTTCAGAGTTTATTCTGTGCCAGAGGAAACTTTAAAAGAAAGGCTCTTACTTCTAACTAGATCCCTTTCTAATTTATGTACATATATCTCCTAAGATAGGGTCCAACTTAATCTCTTTACTCTGGAAAAAAAAGTGTGGCCCAGTAAAAAGAGGTTGGGCTGGAGTCTAGCCCAGAGCTGCAGGGACCAGTTATGTAACCTTGGATGAGGGCTGGCACCTCTCAGCGGGCCTCCGTTTCTTTTTCTCTCAAGTGTATGGAGTAATACCTGACTTGTCAGCCTCCCAGTGTGCCACGAGGCTCTCAGAGAAAAAGAGAAGAAAAGTGCCCTAGACACACAAGCTCAACATTACAAAGGGTGCCAGGCCCCTTGTGTCCTTCTGTCCCGGCCCCCACTGCTTAGACATCTGTTAATGTAGGGGCCCTAACACCCCCTACCCCACCTTATTTCTATCTTACCCCATTTCCCAGATCTGACCCTCCCGTCAGAGCCTAGATATAGGATTAGACAGTGGTGGCAGAAACTTTGTAAACCTACCCAAAAAACCCTGCTGAATTTTAATCTTTAAATAGGGTATGGAAACTTTATCTCAATTTTTTTTTAAATAAAAAGATGCAATTGGGAGTGCCTGGGTGGCTCAGTGGGTTAAGGCCTCTGCCTTCGGCTCAGGTCATGATCCCAGGGTCCTGGGATCAAGCCCTGCATCAGACTCTCTGCTCAGCAGGGAGCCTGCTTCCTCCTCTCCCTCTGCCTGCCTCTCTGCCTACTTGTGATCTCTGTCAAATAAATAAATAAAATCTTTAAAAAAAAAAGATGCAATTGCTAGCCACAGGAATAGGTACAAAGGCCTACCTATGACTATAGCTGTGGTAACATGGAGAAGACAAGTTAATTGTAGGAGATCTTCAGGAACAGGAAGAAGCCAAATGTGATTAGAATTTTAGGCCTGGAAATGAGGGAGAATGGGGCACCTTTAACCAAAAGAAGGGTAAACAAGTCTGGGAGAGATCATAACCAAGTCAGTATAGGGTGTATGGAATTTGAGAGTTCAGCCAGACACACAGATGCATGTATACCTCAGGAAGCCAGAAAATCAGGCCTGGATTTCTGGGAATGGTGAGGACTTGGGGACTACATAAACACCATGGTAAATGACAAGATTGGATGCGCTCCGTCAAGATTTAGGAAAAGGAAAGAGTCAGCAGAGTTTTATATACCTCCAACATTCTGAGTCCTTCTTTAAATTGGTGGGCTCTAATCCGTGTCAATCTATGAATTCTTTGGGTACAGTTGAATTGGTTAACGTTGTCTTTCTCCACATAGAGTTAAGGTTTTCTCTTCTTCAAGTAGATCAAGGACCAGTACTCACCTTGAGCCCATCCAGGTTTGGCTTCAGGCAAAGTTACTGCCAATCTGTAGTAATCTTTCCCTTACTGGGAGGGCACAGTCATGACTCCGTGAGAATGCTTTAGGGTGCAGTCCTTATCCCAGGATTCAGGCCTCCTGGGGTCCTAACTGAAAATCTTACCAAGGCCCCTCAACTTTGGCAAGACTTGAACTCCATCATCTATCTCCTTCAGTTGCTGAAACCTTTGCCCAGCCCTTTAGTTTCTCTGCTGTTCTACTGCTCTGCGCATCCTGAAATCCCTCGCCTCGCTGGTGCAACTTAGGTGTCATCTGATGACTTCAGGCAAATAAGATTTGCCTGCATATTTCAGGTCTCACTTATCTGAGATCCTCTTCTCCGGCAGCCCCAAATGCCATGTCCACTCTGTACAGTGAGGTGATGCTATCTGCTCAGGCTCTATCCCCTTGGCTGAGAATGGCAAGTAGCCTCAGGCAATAATCTGAGGTCAATGGGGAGCTCTTCTGATTTACTGCCTTCTCTCAAGGATCATGGCACCTCCCCTTCCTGGGTTGCTCCCCTCCCCAAGCCTTCACACGTATTTTAAATATTTTGCCCAGATTGCATAATAGTTTTAATGAGCCCATTAATGCCATATGCTACTCTAAAACTAATAATCTTCATTAAGAAAATTAAAAGAGAAATAAGAACTGGCCCTTGGAAGCCTATTTTGGGGAGCCAGAAGGGGAGCAGTCAGATAGAAGGAAACGAGAGCAAAGAGGAAAACCAGAGTATACAATCTTATGAAGGCCAACAGAGAAAAGTGCTACAGAGTCGGCATTAGAAGAAGAAGAAGAAGAAGAAGAAGAAGAAGAAGAAGAAGAAGAAGAAGAAGAAGAAGAAGAAGAGGAAGAAGAAAGAAAAAGAAACTGGGACGCCTGGGTGGCTCAGTTGGTTAAGCCTCTGCCTTTGTCTCAGGTCATGATCTCAGGGTCCTGGGATTGAGCCCTGCATGGGGCTCTTTGCTCAGTGGGGAGTCTCTCCCCCCCCCCCCGCCCCCCGCTCTCTCTGCCTGCCTCTCTGCCTACTTGTGATCTCTCTCTGTCAAATAAACAAATAAAAACTTAAAAAAAAAAAAAAGAAAGAAAACAAAAAACAAAAATCCAACCATGGAAAGAAGGCTAAAATAAGGACCTTGTCCTTGACAAGGTCATGGGTATAATATTTACCGATTGTTTATATTCATCAACTGGTAACCTTTTTGGGGTGGGAGACAAGTTTTATAATTTGTATTTTCACCACACAGTTCTGAACATTCAGCATATAGCTCTTCATGAATTATACAATAAAGAAAATTTTTGAATGCTTGAGAGAGGCTGGTATAAAGCCTATAGAGAGGTCTAGTTCGGAGTGTCCTCTTTGGAAGGGCTGGGAGGTGCTAATTTAGCAGACCCTCCCCCCGCCAGACTATTTATATCCACCAACAACTGTGCCAGGTGCCTGGCATTCAGCTCATGGCTCTGGAAGACAGGAAGTAAATTTCATTTCAAGGATCCTAGCTCCAATGTGGAAAAAGAAGTCTGGCTTGTGCTTTCTGTCTCCCCCTCTTGATAATCACACAAATAAACAGCCTTATACTGAAGCAGAAGCCATGAGCACAGAGTCCAGGACCCGGCTCTGGGTCTGTAAGAAATGTAGTTTCCTCTGCCTCACCTGTCAGACATTTTTCCTTTGCACTGAGTAAAAAGAATATCCATGAGTTCACATGGACCAGACAACTAGAAATCCCAGCTGGTGCAGGCTCACACCCTGGTGGTTTCTCTGCCGGAGAGGAAAGAGCTCCCTGCTAGCCCACCTCACCCTGCCCCTTCTCACCAGGCCCCCTCCCTTCTGGCAAGTATCCAGTCCGTTTCTAGCCTGTATAGACAAGTCCACACAACAGTCTAACCCAACAGCACTTCACAGACCAGCAAAGTCACAGACGAGTTGAGCTAGAAGAGTCCACGTGGCACCATGAGACCCAGCAGAGAGGCAGTGGTTTACTGGCTAAGTGTGTGGCCCACAGGAGCTGGATGCTGACATTCAGATCCCAGCATTGCCCCCCTTTTACTCTTGTGACTTTGAGTAAACCATGCAGTCTCTCCCTTTCAGTTTCCTCTTAGCAATAATAGGGATGATAAAAACACTTTCCTTGTCGAGCTGGCGTGAGGACATCAATGTCCCTGGTTACCCCTGTCACAGCACAAGAAAGCTCATCATAAACTGTACGACACAATGTAAATGGGCAGCGTGATGTGATGACCTTTATTGCTCTTACCAGCACCTCCGTGTTTAGTCAACCCTTACTTGTGTGGATTTTAGGAGGCACAACTATTAGACTGTTCAGTTCTGTGTGGATCAGTGTCTGCACTGTGCTGGCTCAGAGGGTCAGAGCTCCCCATGCCCTGGAGCAGCAGGGAGGAGGCTCACCTGCCCAGGGCTGAGGAGCTTGAAACCCCCAATCACAGTGCTGCTGGAGGGAGGCTGCGCCAGAAGCAGCTGGCATCAGAGAAGGGCTCTGGTTGGAGTTCCAGGGAGTCAGAAACAGTGCAGGGATGGAGACAGGCTCTCTGAGGAAGCCATCGCCACCCCACACAGCAGGAGAGAAGCAATTGCCACCTCCATCTTCTAGCCCCATGTACAGCGGGTGATCAATGACTCATCGCAAAGGGAACGTTTCTTTATGAGGATGCAACACATCTGCCTTAGGCTGATTAAAAATTGTTCCTTGTCGGCCTAGCAAGTGTGATATTAGAGTCTGGAATGCAAATAAAGGACTCTGGCGTCTGATCCACCTGTGCCCCAACCCTGGCTCTGCCAGAGACCAGCTCTCTGACCTTGGGAAAATTGCTTAACTTCTCTGGTTCTGTTACCTTGCCTATAAAATAGGGATAATGAATTTAACTCCACCGGGTTACTGCTGAGAGTCAGAAGACTTGGCACATGTGAAATGCTGTGTGCCTACTGAGCGAGGCTCAGAGGAAGCAAAAAAGACAACGAACACGTCTCCCTCTTCCTTCCTAAGAGAATCGTCACGTCTAGGTGTACACAGGTAGACCATTCAACTGCTTCTCAACCTGTCTGTCCCACTGCTTCTCAGGTGTGTCTGGAATTCCCAGAATGGAACTGTCGTTGCTCAGAACATCAAACAAAATAAACCAAACTCTGGAGTGTCCTGCTCTATAAGGTTAACAGTTCTGTTGCTTCCTTACCATGGCACCATCACTTTGAATTTACCGACTTAGCTGTGAAAAGGATGTTCATTACTTAAAAAGAAGATACAGGCCTAAGTATGCTGTCACAAGGTAGCGACATGTACTCTACTTAGAGCTCTTTCAATGATTTCCTAAATTTAGAAATTCGCACAAACTTCTCTTACCAAAGTTATCACATTCTGTAGTTATTTTCATGTCAATGTTCCCTACTCAGCTGGGACTATGGACTGCTGATCTTTGTAGAGTCACTGCTTAATTTGGTATTTAGCATATAGGCAGTGCTAAGGAAATCTTTTAAGCGAGCTCTGGATTGAACTGATCTTCCTATAAACTATTTTTAAAGTTTTTAAAAAAATATTTAATTAATTCATTTATTTGACAGAGAGAGAGCATAAGCAGGGGGAACAGCAGAGGGGGAGAGAGAAGCAGGCTCCCCCTTGAGCAGGGAGCCCGATGTGGGACTAGATCCCAGGGAGGATCAGGACCTGAGCTGAAGGCAGATGCTTAACTGACTGAGCCACGTAGGTGCCCCTTAAACTATTTTTCAGGTCAAATCCAATACTACTCTCTACATGATGATTTACTCTGACTCAGGATAAACAGTGTCATGACTTTTATGCACCAAAAATAAAGTATCTGGTCACATGAACAATTCATTAATAAAAGATGCTCATCAAAGAAGTCAAAAGACCTCAGATTTTTCTGAAGTATATTCCATCCACTTCTCTTACATGTTTCTATATAACCATTCATGGAATCTCACTGTCCAATAATGAAAAACAGAACTAACAACAAAAGAGCCGTTGCCATTTATTGAGTGCTTACCATGTGCCTGTGTGAAATGCTTTACATGGATTATCTAAATTCTTGCCGCAGCTTCATTACAGGGTCAAGGAGAGGGCAAACTGGATGCACTGGCCAGTGGGGTAGTCACCCACAGTCACCCAGCTAGCAAGCCAAATTATCAGACCGAGAAGGTCAGACTCCAAATCCAGGACTTTTTGCCACTGCACCTACATACCTCCTGGCATGGCATTTGGGCTTCATGGGATCTATTCCACAGTCCTCACTACCTACCTCAGTTTTTCCCTTCTGTGCACGCTCTGCTTCAGCTACAGGAGCTCCTGCTAGCATACCCGTCCTGCATTTTCCCAGCTCTGCCTCGGCTTAGGAGAGCCTGCCTCCTGGAATGCCTTTCTCACCTTCTCTGCACAGCCTAACCCATCAGCCTTTAAGACCCAGGCCAACCCCTGTCTCTTCCAGAAAACTTTCCCTATCAGGGGTATCACCCTCTGCCCACCTTCCAAGCACACCTCCAATAAGAATCTTCTCTCCCTTCTCTGAACTGCCAGAGCATTTTCTTGGCACTTCCTGTGGATGCCCCGCACCTTATCCCTGGTATATCCTTTTTGTGTGCAGAAGTCCCAACTCTCTCTACTGGACATTGCTCACCTTGGAGGCAGAATCCACGTTGGATCCAGACTTGGATACACATGGCATCCAGTTCAGGAGATTGTATGTGGAATCCTTCCCACTGAGGCCCCATGACTGGGTAGCTTTGTGTGAGGAGCTAAGTCACACAGATTCCCTTCCTCACACACCCCCCAACTTAATTGATTTAATGGGACTTTGTGGGATTCATCAATGAAGCATGAAATGGACCCACATGCTGCCAGAGACACCCAATTAATCAAAAGGCTAGCGAAAAATGAAAATGCTGGATAAGATCAAAATAAATAATTGCCAAATTAGTCACCATCTGTGTCTTTTTGTCAACAAACAGCCTCGTCTCCTCTAACTCCCTACCTGCTCAGATTGTACAATGAGGTCTCAGCAGAAAGGCATGAGTAAGGAACTGAGAATGTTCTGGAGATAGGATGTCAGAAGACTTGGCACATGTGAATCTCGTCCCAAGGACTTACTTTGGGGAAATTCCATTGACCCAGTTGGTGTTTATTAGGCAACTACTACATATGTGACACTCTTCTGGGTGCTGGAGATTTAATGGTGGCTTTTCTGTCTATGAGCTGAACACGTGAGTAGGCTCATAGGCAGATGGGAAAAGCAAAGACTGGCAGCTTCATCTCGGTCATGTGGCCTGGGGAGATCCTGTCACTGCTTTCAGCCTTAGTGTCTTCACCTGTGAGATGGGCTGATACTAGGCTAGAGAGGGGAAAGTGATATGATGTTGACATAAAGGCCTGGCTCATGCTATGTGCCTCACAACTGGTCACTCCCTTTCACCCCTCTCTCAGGAGCTGAGCCAGGGTGTAATCCCTCCCTCAACACAAATGCTATTGGTGAATGGAGGATTACATATATAGTTCGGGGAAACAAGTCCATGATGGAGACCTCATATAACTGCCTTCCGGAAGAAACACTGAGCTAAATGAATTTTATTTTCTTTACATATTCCTGATGAAATGCATCATTTCCCATGAGCCTCAGGTGGTACCCCCCAAATGAAAACATCCACATCTTAACTTCTCCATCTCTGAAGCGGAAGACATAATATCCACCTTCCAGGGTCCTTGTGAGAAAAAATGAGATAACTCCTGTATCTGTTCAATAAATGTTTAGTGAATGCCTGTGACATGCCTGCACTGTTCTAGCTTCTGGGGTCACAGCAGTGAATAGGATGGATTAAAAAATCCCCATCCCTCTAGTGGACAAGGCAAGGGAACAAACAAATATCAACATAAATTATACAGTATGTCAGATGCTGAGATGCATGCAGAGCATTTGGTACAAAGCATGACTTATAATAAATGCTCAGGTTGTTGGTGATGGAAAGAATGATCGGCACCAAGGGTAAATTACCAAAACAAGTCTGATTCTTCAAGGTCAGGCTAAAAGAAATGTTGTGGGTGAGCAGTAGAGGAGGACCTTAGTCCCCATGATTACTTAACACTATGTCATCTATTCGAAGAAAACATCCCTGGGCTTATCAGTGCTTGGAAAAGTCAAAAGCATTTCTCCTGTATACTTGAGAACAGCAATAGAAATGATGTTCCTCAGTCACCCCTGTTTCCAATTTACTTCCTTATTTTTTTGACTCAGTGGCCCAAAGTATCTCCAAGACTCTCTTGTATAAAAAATGAAATTATGTTGGCAAAATGTATATATTCTGTAGCCGTTTCCTTCCTGATACAGAAAGAATTGATTCAACTTAGGTGTGGATCCTTGTCCTTGGGACAAGATTCAGTGTAAATGTTCAGAAGCAGCTGACCGAAACCAGAACATCTACCCCTGGAACAAGGTAACTGATTTTAGTTCTCCATCTGAAAAAGCCAAGAGTTGGCATAAAGATTTCCAGTGAAAAAGTCTTGCTGATGGAAATAAGGCTGCTTGACCACAAGCTCCAATCATCAGATGAAAAGCATGAAGAGGACATGCTTTCCACCTCTACTCCCAATGCTAGGCATCCCAGAAACCATGGTGGCGGCACTTTGGGGCAATAATGCAGCAAATCTCTGAGTTCCCAAGGGCTGAGACTGTATCATAATGCTCTTTGGAGTCCTAACACCTTCCAGAGTGTCAGGTGCATTATAGATATGTTGGTGACCATTCATTTGCCTCTCCTGATCAGCCCTACACCCTGCTCCACCTCACTTCATACCCCTGATAGACTGACCTATGTGTTTTTTATCAAAGTGCTCTCTTGCCATCTGACTTCTGGTTGAGTTTGATCAATAGTGATGTTGGGGTGTTTATTCCACAACTCTCTCCTTGTCAGGTGGCTGGGTGTTGATGGTGTCCCAGTAGAGGCCATTTCTCCTGTCAGGGCACCTATCCACATCTCTCTCTCTCTCTCTCTTTCTGGGCACCAGTAACAGCTTCTTTGCCTTGCACTTCAGGCCTAGGAGCTGTAACAGCTCCCTATGGGTACTCAGCCCGAGCTGTTTGCATTATCCCTCCATTAACTTTCTTAACCATTATCCTAAATTTCAAAATCAACTCATTTACTAAAGTCTCCTTAAAATATCCAGTGGGAACTTGCCATTAGTTCCCTTCCAGGAACCCAGCTGACAGAGAATGTGAATAATAAATTTTTGCAAAATGAATTAATTGATTAATGGACTCAAATAGTATTATCCTGTTCATGGATCCATATAATCCAGACCAAAGAACCAAAACCTGATGATTAAAATTTTCTGGAGAACTTTTAAAATAAATATTCTCAGGCATATCTCAAAGAAATCTAGAGATTAAGTCTTGGAAATGTCTGTGTATAGCTTTAGGGATCTCCAGGGGAATCTGATGATTAGGATGGCATAAGAACCTCTGATCTAGATGGCTTCCTCTGAATCCCTGACTATCCTAAAATCTGTCTCTGTTAGAGACAGTCACCACCTACCACTACACTTCTCATGGCTGCTTTCCAGAATAACTGGGTCTAGCAGGAAAAAGACCTTGTCATCACTTATGACCTTCTCTCTTCATTTAGGAAAGGGGAAGGGGGTGGAGAAGAGATAGGGAAGAACTTTCATCATGAGTAATGTCTAGTTATCCAATTAAATGTTGAAAGAAAAGGATTACTTCAGCTATTAGTTGAATAATGAAGTGCTCCATTTCAAAGAATAACTAATAATAATCACTAAGGATATGATCTTAGAAATCTGCTCATTTGAGTCCTGACTCTACTGCACAATAACTATTTGTGGGCCAGACACACAGCCTTCTGAGCCCCACTGTCCTCATCTATAATACTTACATACCCATTCGTTCATCTTCCAACACACCAATCTACCCATCTACTTACTCATCCAGGATCCCACCTAACTATCCACCTACCCTCCCATACATCCATCCCTCCATCCATCCATCCATCCAACCATCCATCTACTTACCTTTCCAACAAACCATCCAATCCATGGATGGATGAATGATTATATGTAACCATTCATCCATCCATTCAAATCATCCAGCCATAGTCTACAATGTTTAATGGCACCAGTAAGATGGGCTATATTTATTGCCCGTTATCACCTGGGAGTCTGTGATTCCATAAAAATCAATAGGCAAAGGATGATTATATACAAAATGAACCAGAGTCTCAGCAAGTCCTCAAAAAGCTCACATCTAATGGAGATCAAAAGATAAATACATAGACAACTAGAGTAGAAGGCAGAAAATGAAAAAGCCTAAGGGTGGTATGAGCAGCAGCATAAAGGGTGGGACTGGTTGAAGGTAAAAATGGCCTGATCCACATAGAGAAAGGCAGCCCTACCTATTTCTGAAATATGTTGTAATCAGTATTATGGATTTAGGGGAGCACCAAAAACCAGACTCTATCTCCTGCAATAGCCAGTGCCATGCTTCAAATTGCTACCCTCTTTTGTACAGGGTATCTGTTTCCAAGTGGCCCCCATTAAAGGCACAAATTGCCTGGATGATGGAAATACATCCATCAGTATCTATCTACAGGACTAGCAATTCCACCTTCTGTGATTCCAGGATCTTATTTCATGAACCTGAAATGAGAGCATGTGACAAGCACACACGGAGACAAATAAAATGTCTATTTGGAATCTGAGCTGCCTTGGAAAATCTGCCTCATATAGATGTTCTATATGAGAGAACAGGAATTTGGTTTGGGGGAGCCTGAGGAATCTGGTTCTCACCACCATCCTGAGGAACTGCTGGGCAAAGAGCATCCAGTAGAAAGCAGGAGGCACCGAAACAGTAGTAAGGAACAAAAAGTCAAATGAGAACAGGAAGAGAGAAGAGAGAACTTGGGGAATAGTAGGCAATCCTGAGAAGTCCCTTTATGTCCACCCACAGTGAACTTGAGTTCCTTCACAATTATTTTCCCACCTGGCTTTCAATAGGGGAATCTGCCAGACCAACCTGCACCAGAGGTAGGAATCAGGGGCCCTGGGAAAGGGTTGGGACCCCTCAGAGCTTTCCCTTCCTACACCTCACTCTCCTTCTTCAGAGGGGCAGAGTTCCTATCCCAGGCAGTGGACTCCACACTCCTGGGAGGACCTCTGGGAAGTGGTTTCCCATGGGAGTGGATGTGGCCATTGGAGAGCACTTCCTGAGATGCAACTATGCAAGGAGAGAATGTCTCTGCTTCTGTGGGTTTGACTATTTTAGATACTTCTCATTCCTTAAAGCCTATCTCCTGAGTCTTTCTTCATTCTCACAAGTCAAATGCTGCCATTCAGCTTTCTAGGTCTTCTACAGTACTTGAGTTTCACCTCTTACTTGGAACTTAATTATCTTTCCATATGTTATTTTCCTACGTATATGTATCTCTCCCTCCCCCTCCAACTTCACTGCAAACAGGAAAAGTAGGACCTCATTTATATGGTGTAGCTCTCATTGTTAAAACATCAGGCTTTACCTGGGACTGTATTAGATTATCATTAACACATAGATAATATAGAAAGCTAGGCTGTTTTAAAGTTCTTCAAGATTCATAGGTCTATCTTATGGGTGTAAAACATAAGATAGAGTGGATCAGAATACCTTAGTAAAAGGTCAATTTTGTTATTCTCCTCTTAAAGTCAAACAACTGAAATAAATAAAGTAAATCAAAGTAAAAGGACCCCAAAAGTTGTCCAGTTCAGTGCCCCGATTTTTTTCTATGAAATTGATTTTATTTAATAAGGTGCTTTTTTGCCCTTTTCCATTTGCACATATGTATACACACATACCTGCATATCTATACAGGTGCACTTTTGCTTTTAGTTGACCTACAAAGTACGTATATTCTAGCTTTAAAGATTATCATTAGGAAACAAACCTCTGTCCGTATTGCATACTCTTCACGATTGTCTTTTCCTATGTACGCGCCACTTCTTCAGGCTGGTATAATACAAGTTGCTTAACTGTTTTTCTCCCTATGAGGACTTTAGGTCATTTTCAATTTTCTTTTGGTCTTAAGAAAAACTGTGGTAAATATATATGCATATATAGTCTTTTTTTTTTTTATTTCTTTTCAGCGCAACAGTATTCATTGTTTTTGCACACCCAGTGCTCCATGCAATACGAGCTCTCCTTAATACCCACCACCTGGCTCCCCTAACCTTCCCCCCCACCCCTGCAAAACCCCTCAGGTTGTTTTTCAGAGTCCATAGTCTCTCATGGTTCACCTCCCAATTTTACAGACAAGATTATATCGTTTTGACTTACTCACCCTTCCAGTTACCAAGCTGCAAATATAGTTATAGTTCTGGGCCCTTCTCTCCTAACCCTTGCCCCAACAAGGTTCAGTCAGCAGCGCCCAGGACACACTTGGGGCATGACAGCACACCAGGTTCTCATCAAACCCAGGAGATGGTAGCAAATCTTCTTCTCCCCTTGGCCCCTCCAGGGAGAAGATCTTCAACGCTTACAGTCTTGCATTTTTTTCCCCTTCTATGTCCAAATTAGTAATTTTAAGAAAAGAGGAAAGGAAACCACTTGTCATTTCTGGGATTAGTCACACACACCAGTTCAGTGTCAAACCAAGTCACAACCCCCCGGCTTAAGACTTCCTTCTTTGCAAGATGGATGCGAAGGGAGAGTTGATGAGTGTTTACCCAAGAAGAACTTAACAGGAAAGTTATCAGGGTGAGAGGAGGGCTACCCGTCCAACATGCCATCTTGAAGCATGGGGTGGCTGTTCTGAAAGGTTAAAACCAATGGCAGACACTTTGGGTGGGGCTGGCACAGGGGAGACATGGGGAAAGCAGGATTAATACTACAGTAAATATGGCCAGAGTCCCATGTGAATGTACAGTCCAGCCACGGGTGCTGAGATATACTAGCCACAATTCTGGGAGCAAATATTTTCAATTATGGCGTTGTCACTAAGGGGTAAAAGAGCCACACTTCTATTCTGTTTGTTCATAGACTGAAACCCAGGATGTATAATGAGAAAAGACTTGACTTGCACAGTGTTTGCTCATCCTCCATTGTCTTATTGGGTTCTCATGACTGGGACATTAAGACAGGAATTATGATGTCTATTTAAGAGCAAGGACATTGAAGCACAGAAAGGTGTAGTGCCTTTCCCACTTTAGGCACCTAATTATAGGGCAGGTCAGGAACTCAGACCCTAAGTCTCCCTGGCTTGGGAATTTTTCTCTATACTGAGAAACAAGATATCACAAAGCCAAAGGGTCCTCCACCTGACAGCACAGTAACCCCCAGCACAGCAACAGAAGCCCTGCAAATACACCCACAGACACACACAATCTCAGCTGAGAAGAGGGATTGTGGGGCTCTCTCCTGGTGGATGTGTCCCCTTAATGCCCCTGTGGGGTCACTTTCTCCTACTCAGCTTCTTGTGACCACCCTAATAGTATCCTCCTTTTCCTTAAAACTCAGGCCCAAGTTGGCCAACAATCCTTTTCTTCTTTCCCCAAAGCAGAGCTGAGACCACCAGACATTTCTGCATTGGATGGTTATAAATAGTAACTGGAGAATTGTGACCCACAGTGAAAACAGTATCACAATTGCCACATTTCCAAAGGAGAAGTTTGGGACACTGGAGAGCTACAGACTCAACCCCAGAAGTCCAGAGCCTCCTCCTAGGCACCTGATTTCCAGAAGCTTGTCTTCAGGTCACTCATCAGTGCCTAGCTGCTGATGTGATCAGTATCTGCACCTGTGAAGTGAGAGCACCAACCTTGGCCACTCTCCTTGTGAAAATCAAGGAAAAGCTCCAGACGGGACACCATTGAGACATCTTCAAATCTGATCAAATCTAGGGACGTTTATTTTTGTTGGTTTATGTTTGTTTTTCTCCTTAATCATTGCTCTTGGACACAATTCATCATACGAGTCAGGAGAGACATGTCAGAAACTCAGCAGGGATCTTCAAGAAGAGAGAGAGCTTAATGGTTTCCAGGAGAGGCTGGCATGGAGCAGGACTTCCTTCTGCACCTGTAGCTCTCCTAACAGGGCAAACCATTTGATGCACTCCAAATCCAAGTTTAGAAAAGAAAAGGCCCACACCCACCTGTTGGGTTTACCTGCCAGCTACAGATGGCAGCCTCAAGCCTCCTTCCCCATCACTTGGAGGCCTAAAGTGAGTGGTAGGGGGTGGTCTGGATGAAGAGGTCTTTCAAAGACCTCCAGAAGGTGTGCCCTTCAATGATATCTTATCCCCTCTCCAGGTGCATGTCTACTAGAAACATCTCTCCCTCCCTCCTGCCCCTATTGGCCTTCATCAACTCCAGATCCAGGTGTGTGAGTCTCTGCAATGGGGACTCACTTTCTGTGAACCCTCCTAGCATGTGGACCTCAAAGGGGACCCAGAATAGAAAGAGTATGAGAGCTCAGTAAACATTTATTTGTTGCCTTTTTGAATGTATGAATGTGAGTCGAATCTTGTCAGGTCCCGATTTTACTGCTATATATTTAACAGGCACTCAGGAGAGTTAACCGGGCAAAGTTTTCATTAAGTCATGATAGCTACTGATTAAAAATATCTACTGTGTGCCAACTGCTTTATAGACATTACTTCTGGAGACAACCATGAAATGTAGATTCTCGAATCCCCATTTCACAGATGATGAAATTAGAACACGGGAGGTTAAGTATCTCAGCACTTAGTTACTGATTGATGGCGTTGCAACTTCACCTCTGGCTTGATCCCGAAGACTAGCCCCCTTCTTTCTTGCCAACTGCCTGTCCACTAATGTGGTTCACAGCCATTCAACTTCTGTATACCACCCCACCTGTCATCACCATTCCAGAAAAAGCATTTGAGGCAACTCAATGAGCAAAAAGTCCTACAGATCTTTCTCTATCTAGGATCCTCTGTTTAGCAAGATAATCTGCATGGGGGTGAAAACCTATCACCACTATTTGATCAACCAACAAGCAGCAATTCAACTTTACAACGTGCCAAGCACAGGTACTATGGGGAGATATTTATAAGATAACTTGGGCAGTTATTCAACAAAGGGGCTAGTTGAAGAGACAAAAATAACACACTTAAGAACAAACTGATATCACAAAAAGACAGCATTTAATTATTTGCCACATCACAAATTCTGTGGTGCCTTCAATGCTTAGGTCACAGCACTGCATATCCTCATTGCTGGCAAAACATTCACTGACTGTAGATTCGAGTATCAGAAATTGCTAGAAGCTATCCACAGCCAAATCGGGGGAGTAAAGACATCAAAGAAATGGAGTAAGTTCATTTTTGATCAAAGAGCAAGGCAGTGATTAAACAACCTTTGGAGGGTTTTTTTTTTTTTCATTAATATAGTTCTGAGGCAGTTCTGAAAGAAGACTTCCCACTGAGTCCCAAGCACTTGACACATCACTAAAACAGGGGCTCCCATTCCCAGATTTATTTGAAGAAGGAAATATTACTTGGATTTATAAGCTTGGGAGTGCTTGTTTAAAGGAATAAAGTCATGCTATTTTATTACTGAATCAAGGTAATCTTTTTAAAGATATTTATTTATTTATTTATTTATTTATTTATTTATTTATTTATTTGAAAGAGAGAGAACACAGGGGCAGAGAGAGGGGGAGAAGCAGACTCCCCACTGAGCAAAGAGCCCGATGCGGGGCTCGATCCTAAGACCCTGAGATCATGACCTGAGCCAACGCAGATGCTTAACTGACGGAGCCACCCAAGCTCCCCTGAATCAGGGTCATTTTTAATCTTAATGCAGAAGAAGTTGTGTAGAAAACAGGCTACATGTGTTCAGAATGTACTCTTTCTGGGGCGCCTGGCTGACTCTTGATCTCGGGGTCATGAGTTCAAGCCCATTGGGCATGGAGTCTACTTGAAATAAAAAAAGTTAAAAATAGGTAAATAAAAATGTTTTATTTCTGTATCTAGGAGAGAGTAATACTGTTGATATCCAAGAAGACAGACACATGTAAGACACTGGTCTCACTGTGCTCTTCAAAGTTCAGAAATTATTTTTGAATGCAGCAAAGATTTTTCTCTCCCTTCTAGCTTGTAGAAATGCCTCCTTCTGTGTTAGTGGAGAGCTTTGGGGGACTTGATGAGGCGTGTGTGTGTGTGTGTGTGTTCATTTGTTTAAAGAAGACTGAAGGGCCTAAAAACCAAGGCCAAATCTGCCCATGCCCAGGTGCCTAACTGCCTCCATAGCCCCAATCAAGTCCACAGCAGAGCCCCCCAACTTGGGCTGCTACTGGCATCATCTCAAGAGCTTTCGGAGCTCCCACTGCCCAACCCACAGCCCAGTGCAATTACATCAGAATCTCTAGGGAGGAACTAGGGAGGCACAGGTGTGTTTTCAGGCTCCCCTGGCAACTGCCATGTGCATCCCAGGCTGAGACCCCTACAGTGTCCATTGATCCCCGGACACCCAGGTTGTGGCAAGGTGCTGGGTCATCAAGATTCAATAGCGGCCAGCATCACACTGTCGCCTGGAGGGGGGCAGCATCCCAGGCTCTGTGGACAGCTGCCCTGCATGTGAATCCCACCTCCGTTACAGTTCTAGTTATGGAATCAAAGGCGGGAACAAAATGACAGCTATTTCTGTGCCCCCATTGCCTCCTCTGTAAAATGGGGATTAAACCTTCTTGGAGGTCGCTGTAAGGATTAAGGTGATGTGTGTAAGGCACACAGAGTACTGTCTGGTGCAAGGCGAGCACTCAGTATCCTGATTTTTGAAATCTCAGTGTTCCATCCCCAGTTAAGGGGGGAAGAGGCCATGAAATGAACTTCACGAAATGAAGGTTATCTCCAATAACCTTCAACCCAGTGTTTGGGGTGAGGCAGAGAAAAGCTTATATAC
Source organism: Mellivora capensis (assembly GCA_004024625.1). Taxonomy (NCBI): domain Eukaryota; kingdom Metazoa; phylum Chordata; class Mammalia; order Carnivora; family Mustelidae; genus Mellivora; species Mellivora capensis. Next base: position 27,366 of record PISX010013489.1, on the reverse strand, counting down.
CTTGTCCTAGCTGCAAATTGGCCTTTAAAGAATGCCTCAAGGGGCAGAGGGCAGTGTCTCTGGGTGGTGGAGAAGGAGACCCCACCCCTGGGAGATGTGCCCTGGGTCCCAGGCTTTTTAGGAGCTTCAGTCATTCTTGAGGGTAGCATCTGGGGCATCTGATGCTGGACCCTGAAGGGTGCAAGACAGAGAGGGCCTCTCTGACTTCGTGCCCTTTTATGTGCAGAAAGTCACCATGAGCAGAGTTCAAGAACAGGAAGAACAGATTCTCATGACTCCAGCTTCCTTCTTTCTGAGAACCGTAGATTCTGAATCACAGTAAAAGCTTTATGATTCAGATTTTATACTGAGATAAGAAAGGTCACACTAAAACAGTAATCTCTAAGTTTCAGCAGAAGTCCCTTGTATTTGAACACACTTTAATTCCAGCTACCAGCTAACAGATCATAGGCCACTCTTTACTGGAAGAGGATTAGTTCACTATGCCTGATGCTCGGTGTGCATTATTACTCCATCATGTCAGACTGAGACTCATGAGAAAGAAAGAACCAGCCAGGGTCACTGTCACTCAGCTTCCAAATGCTGGATTGCAAAGACTAGGGTTTTCCAGGGACTCCCAAACCTGAGTGCACATCAGGATTGACCAGCAGCCTTCTTAAACAGATTGCTTGGCCCCATCTGCAGACTTTCTGCTTTGGGAAGTTTGGGATAGGGCCCAAGAATGTGCATTTGTAACAAGTTCCCAGGAGATGCTGATGCTACTGATCCCAGGAACCACAGTTTGAGAACATCTGTTTTATGGCAACTATGTCAATTACTTAAACCTCAGCTATAAAGAAAAGGGAAAAGTCCTTAGAAATAACTCTTTAAAATGTTAGGTTTCTCTGCTCATTCGTACATACCCTTGCCAACACCATTGTTTATCAAGCAGATGTGTTCTTCAGAGATAGGTTTCTGCTTGGTCCAAATCTAACCACACCCTCCAGATCAGCTAAGGGTGGAAGACCAAGGCCTAACCCACCACCCCCACCACCCCCAGTGTGGACAACTTGGTTCTCTGAGGCCTTTCCTTGGGCCGGGTAAGGGAAAGTCCAGGAAAAGGAGAATAAACCAGCCCACAACGCAACCACAGCACTCTCAACCTCTGCAAGAGAGCTTGGCAACCACTGAAGCTTGATTGCAATTTGTGGCCATTAACATAAGCTGGGTCCCAGGTGAATTCAGAAAGCCCTTTTGCTGATGTTTGTCTGGTTTCCTAGCAACCCAAATGTTAAGGAACAGATGTAAAAAGAAAAGGTTCTAGGAGGTCATCCCCCCGCTGGCTGCCCCCACCAGGTATTGGAAGAGATTTCTGCAGAATTGGAAGAGTTTTGTCTGCCAGCATGAGTAAGGTCTATGATCCCAATCCACAGGCTGAACATAAAACCAGAGACTAATAATTACCACAGTGCCCATCACAATTAAAGCCAGACAAAGCACAGCTCTCCGTGTTGCAGCATAATTGCGAGCTGCTGGCCGGGAGACAGTGTGCAATAACCAGAAATAAAACCAATGTTTGAAAGTTTAAGGCTCTGAGAAAGATACGTCATGGCATTTCTTAGAAGTGATTGCCACCTACCTAATAACATGCACTAAACTAAATGGCAAGAAATTCCATCTTTCTCAGTGAGATTTCTAGTCCATCAGATGCTGTTGGAAGTTGTGATGTTTTGAGAGAAAGTGAGAGTGGGTGGGCCTTGGAGTCTCCCCCAAGTTCAAGTCCCAGACCTGCCATTTATCAGCAGAATGACCTTTGGCATGTCCCCTAATTGCCACATGCAAACCATCAGCAAGTCCCTTTGGCTCTACCAACAAAAAAATGTCCCAAATCTGTCTGTTCCTCTCATCTCCACATGCAAGCCACACTTACCTCTAGTCTGGATGAGCATAATAACTTGCTAACCAGTCTCCCTGCTTCCACATTTGCCAACCAATGGTTCATTCTCGACTCAACAACTAAATCTTTAATTTTTAAACTTAATTCTAATAAAACATATATATCCTAAGATTTTTCCATCTTAACCATTTTTCAGTTGTGTTAAGAATATTTACAGTGGGGCGCCTGGGTGGCTCAGTGGGTTAAAGCCTCTGCCTTTGGCTCAGGTCATGATCTCAGGGTCCTGGGATCGAGTCCCACATCGGGCTCTCTGCTCAGCGGGGAGACTGCTTCCTCCTCTCTCTCTGCCTTCCTCTCTGCCTACTTATGATCTCTCTCTGTCAAATAAATAAGTAAAATATTTTTAAAAAAAGAATATTTACAGTGTTGTACAACCAATCTCTAGAACTTCTTCATCTTGCAAAACTATAATCCTGTGTCCATTAAACAACTCTCTACTTGTCACTCCCCTAGCCCCTGGCAGCCACCATTTTGTTTTCTTTCTCTATGTGTTTGACTACTGTAGTTGCCTCATATAAGTGGTATCCTATAGTATTTGTCTTTTTGTAATTGGCTACTTTCACTTAATATGTTATCAAGTCCATCCATGCATAGCATGTATTAGAATACCCTTCCCTTTTAAGGCTGAATAATATTCTATTGTATGTATACACTACACTTTGTTTATTCATTCATCTTTCAATAGAAATTAGCATTTCTTCCACCTCTTAGCTCTTGTGAATAATGCTGCTATGAACAGGGTGTACAGATATCTCTTTAAGAGCCTGCTCTCAGGACTCCTGGGTGAGTAAGTCTGTTAAGCATCTGCCTTCAGCTTAAGCCATGATCCCAGGGTCCCAGGATCGAGTCCCACGCATGGGTTCCTTGCTCAGTGGGGAGCCTGCTTCTCCATCTCCCTCTGCCTGATGCTCCCCCTGTTAGTGCGTGCTCTCTCTCTCTCTCTCTGACAAATAAATAAATAAAATCCTAAAAAAAATTTAAAACCCTGCTTTCAATTCTTTTGGGTATGTACACAAAGGTGGTATTGCTGGATCATGTGGTAATTTTTAAAAGATTTCATTTATTTATGGAGAGAGAGAGAGAGAGTGCACATGCATGAACGGGAGCGGGGGGGGGGTGGGTGGGCATGGAAAGGGAGAGAAAGAATCCCAAGCAGACTTCTTGCGAGTGTGGAGCCCAATGCAGGGCCAGATCCCATAACCCAAAGACCATGACCTGGGCTAAAATCAAGAGTTGGATGCTAAACTGACTGAGCCACCCAGACACCCTGATCATATGGTAGCTCTAGCTCTATTATTAATTTTTTTAAGAAACTACCATACTGTTCTCCATAGTGGTTGCAGCATTTTATATTCACACCAACAGCACAGAATGATATTTTAAGACCTCAGCACAACTGACATTTTGGTCTGGATATCTATTTGTTGTGTGTATATGTGAGGAGAGGGCTGCTTTTTGTGATGTAGAATGCTTAGCTGTATCTCTGGCCTCTACCTGCTAGATGCCAGTTGCACCTGTTCCCCTAATTGTGACAACCAAAAATGTCTCCAGAATTGCCATATGTTTCCTATGGACAAAATCACACCTGATTGAGGACCACTGAATTAGATCATGGCTCTCCCTAGCTTATACCCCTCCAAAGTCTTCCCATCACACTTAGGATAAAATTCAAATCATCCCATGGCTAACAAAGCCCTGCCTACTTCTACAACTTCATCTCCTCCCATTTCCCAGGTGCTCAAAGGACCTCACCATGGTGACTATCCTTGGTCCCTAGTACACAACAGCTTTATTCCTGCCTCAGGGCCTTTGCACTTACTGTTCCCATTGCCTGTTGTTCCCAAGTCTCTATGTTTACATCTCAACTCAAATGTCATCTCCTCAAAGTGTTCTTTGACCATCCAGTCCAAGCAGCCTCTCTCTGAAATAACTCAACCATATCACTTTGAGGCTTAAGACTCTGAGAAATATATGACTACAAGTCATGGCAACTACAAGGCACTGTTGTAGTTGTTTTCACTGCCTTTATCACCATCTAAAAACCATTTTGTTCATTTTTTGTTTGCTTATTATCTGTAGGATAAAAATATAATCAACCAAATCAGGACATTTTGAGAGTGAAAGGGCAAGCTAAAAATAATGAACAGGGGTTATGATCCCAAACAAAGCAAGGAGCTATGGTAGCTCTTATTATCCATCTTCTAGACCAAGGCGTGATCTCCATGAGAACAGTTCTGTTAGAACTTTGTTCATTCTGTGCCCAGCACCTACAATGGTACTGACACACTGTAGGTGCTCGGTAAATACTGCCCAACGAATGTCAAAACTTCTGATTTCAATTGCTTCAACTATGAAAATGGGTGAGATAAATATGACGGCCTCAAGACTGGGTGAGGAGTAAATGATATCACAAATGTGCCATCAGATTCTCAAAAAAAGGTTTACTTCCTTCTATGCTATTTTCATAGAAAAGTAAAGCTCTAGAACCAAAGAGAACCTAGTCCCTGGAAGTGGAATTCCAGAACTGGAGGGAACAGTCTCATCCACTGTTTCTCAATCCTGGCTGATGGTGAGAATGACCTAGAACACACTTCCGAACATCAATGACCAGGCCCCACCTCAAGCCAAATGAAATGAAAGCTCTGGAGGTAAAGCTCAGGCAGGTGGTAGTTTTTAAAATTTCTTGGGAAATTCTGATGCACAGAGAGGGCTGAGGTCCTGGACCAGGTCAACCCCACTAATTTCACAGATGAGGAATCAGGCTCAGGATGGAGACCTGCCCAAGGTTACACACTCTCCGTGGCAGGTCACCTGGCCCTTAGTTGATCCTTTGTCCAGCCTGTCAAATGGCTTCCTGCCAATACCTGTAGTTTTCCAGACCTGGAAAGCTTCTGAAGACGTTCTCTGGGAGGACCTAGGCTTGTTAATGAGCCCCAGTCACCTGCAGGATCGAAGAGCTGAGTTCAAGTTCAGTTAAGGTCCTCATCAGATCATCATGCCTACCTCAAAGCAATCAGCATGGGCACCATGGTGGTTAGTCCCCATTCACCTCTCCAGACTCACTCTCTGCCCTCAAAACCTACCCAGGGTCCAGCGACGCTGACTTCCAAGCACTGAGTCACCCAGGATCCTGTGGCTTCTAATTCAACTCAGCCAATGGATGGCATGTGATCAAATGACCAGAGGAGAACCTGAAAATGAAGCTAACCCCAGTGGACTTCATGAAGATGACCCAAGCAGATAAACAGTGCCCCTAGCTGGCTACACTATGGTCATATGGTCAGTACATAATAAATATCTTTTCCTTCTGACACACAACAAGGCATGGGTAAAATCTGTCCAGTGCTTAAAGAAACAGAAATGAGGGGCGCCTGGGTGGCTCAGTGGGTTAAAGCCTCTGCCTTCGGCTCGGGTCATGATCCCAGGGTCCTGGGATTGAGCCCCACATCGGGCTCTCTGCTCAGCGGGGAGCCTGCTTCCTCCTCTCTCTCTGCCTGTTTCTCTGCCTACTTGTGATCTTTGTCTGTCAAATAAATAAATAAAATCTTTTTTTTTAAAAGGAAATGAGCCTATATTTATAGCAAAGAACTGACTCAAAAGATTCATTTAGTTAAACAGAATAGCAAAAAGCAAAAGCAAAAAGTCACTATTGTTCTCCTTTCCCTGTGTTTGTTGTTCTTGTTAATTATAACTTCTAGGTATACTTCGTTTTCAGTTATAGGGCCAACTTCATTTTCATTTTCCTAATCTGATTACTTTATAAACAACATTCAGAGCTTTTTACAATCTCTTACGGGCCTTTCAAAAGTGTTCCTGTACTTAGATAAACACTCTTCCCACTGTTCAGAATGTGATTTTACTAAGGCGAATGAACTGGAGCTGAACTCCAGGGAAGAGCAACTGAACTCCAGGGAAGAGCAACTGATGTGTTCCTAGCTTCCCAGGCTTGACCAGCAGCCTGAGTTAGTCATCCAAAGTGTGGTGGCCTCTTCTCAGAAGTGCCTGGAGCTATCTCAGACAATCCCATTGGGGTTTTCTGACCTGCAGTCTGCTTTGTGGGTCATATCCAAGTCATCTACTTGGATACACACAGGGTCCCAGTTTGATCTGAGCAGACAGACTTAACGGGGTTGTAGCTGTGAGTGGAGTTGGAAGTAAACAGGCTGGCCTGCTCTGGGGTCGACTCCCTACTGCTGTGTGTTGCTGAACATGTCACCGAACATGTCACCGAAGTTCCCCATGCCTCTGCTTACTCGCATACATAATTGGAATAGTAACCATGTTTACTGAAAGGACCAGTGGTAGATAGTAAACTCTGATTTGGGTTTCTACCCCTGTGGAAAGGGAGAGGACTTGTGGGGGATTGGAAATAATGAATGTCAAGTTCTTGGCACATAGTAGGTGATCAATAAATTATTGTTATTACTTCATTGGGTTCTGTAGGTGTTCAGTGTCATAATGTGTAAAAATAACCAGTTGATGGTAGACACATAGTAGAGGCTCAATAAATGGTACAATACATTTGAAATCAGGTCTAAGAATATAAAGAAAGCTCAAAATATCTCACTGCCTTGAACTTGACTGGGATTATTCTAACACCTCTTTTACTCTTGGACAATATCCTCTGGGGACACCTTTTCCTCATCAAAAAGATGAGCTGGTCCCCTGACAGATACAGTTAAGAGTGATGGCAATGAGCCCTGTCATGCAAGTTAAATTTTTACTAGCTATAGAAAATGTGAAACTCCAGACACTTTTTAAACCTTACTTTAAATGCCATTAGTTGAAAGTTGGAGTGCAAAGCTGGAAACGAAGTTCTGCAGTCTTGATTTGAGATTGTTCCGGTCTTTATATTTTTTGTTGTAGGAGATGTTACTTTTGGAGCGCTGAACTAAGAGGCAAGAGGCTGGGGGTTTAGAGCACTACCATTAGCCAGTTGTGTGGTGTTGGGGCTCTGGTCTCTCACTTGTCAAGCAGGAGGGTTGGGCTATATTGTAAATGTGTGGCTTCCATTTTCCCAAAATGTTGATATGGTTGGATGGAGGGGATGGATGGCGGTTAAGTCCCCCCCACAGAGTGAGGGGTTGGCACGTAGTATATAGGGTATGGGGGAGGGATGGCATTGTGATGGCTGCAAATGGTTTTGAGGGAGTGATTACCTGGGGCAAATGCTGAAGGCAGAGGTCAAATAAGATGAGCACAGACTGGCAATGGATTTAGTGATGTGGAGTCACTGATGACCTTGACAAGAAACTTTCTGGTGAAGCGGTGGGTATAAAAGCTTTATTGAAAGGAGACTGGAACAAGAGGAATTAAAGATGGTTAGACACACTTTGGAGGAATTTTGCTGTCAATCTAGAAAGTGATTTCTCGCAGTAGAAGAGAGGGGCTGCATAAACACTTCAAAGACTGCCTGTCATGATGGAATGCTGAAATATGTCAGCCAGGATTACGGTTCTCTGTTTTCTCATCTGACCCTTACCACATAACTGAGAGGTCCAGAGGTCAAGCTTTACCTAACTTTGACATGAGAAAACTGAGGCAGATAAATATGGGGACTTAATTGAAGTCTCACATTTGGTTCCTTGGTTTATCCATTCATGTCACACATGTCAGTTGAGGGCCTGCTGCATACTGGGAGGATACAGGCTGCTAAAGAGTGGAACTAAGAGCCAGGTCTCCTGGTTAACGGATCTATACTTGTTCCAATACATGAGGGAAAGTTCTTAAAATGTTTAAACTTACTTTTACTGCTACATGTGTGAGTCATAAATCATCAAGGCAATTCAACTCCTTGACCTCTCAAAGAACTACCACACAATTTGACAACTCCACCTCTAGGTATTTACCCAAGGAAAATGAAAACACTAATTTGAACAGACATGTACCTCTATATTAATTGCAGCATTATTTATAGTAGCCAAGATACAGAAGCAACTTGTGTACATGGATAGATGGTTGGATAAAGATGTGGTATATAAATTTACACATCTTAGATAAAGATGTGGTATATAAATGGAATATTATTCAGGCATAAAAATGGATGACATCCTGCCATTTATGACAAAGTAGATGGACCTAGAGGGTATTACGCTAAGTGAAATAATTCAGAGGAAGACAAATACTGTATGATTTCACTTAATAAATGGAATCTGAAAGAAAAAAAAGAACAAACAAAACAAAACAAAACAGAAACAGACTCATTGATAAAGAAGACAGACTGATGGCTGCCAGAAAAGAGAGATGTAGGGGGGGTGGATAAAATAGATAAAATTAAGAGGTACAATCCTCCAGTTATAAAATAAATAATGCACAGAGATGTAATGTACACCATAGGGAATATAGTCTATAATATTGAAATAACTTTGTATGGTGACAGATGGTAGCTAGATATCATGGTGATCATTTCATAATGTACATAAATATTGAATCATTATATTGTATACCTGAAACTAATATAATATTGCCTGTCAATTATTCTTCAACAAAAAAATAAAATTAAAAAAAAAACAAACTAAAAAAAGAGACTGACCACCTTTCTCATGGGAAACACCAAAAGCATGTCCATACTATGATTTTGGGGCACCAGAAATCCATCAGAATTGGCCTCTTGATAGGGACTCCAAAGAAAAAGGTTAATTAGTGATCATTTTGAGGGTTTGTTTAGATACAAGAAAAGTTATCCCTTAGAAATGGGGCTAAAATTCTTAGGTCCTCAGCCATCCGTCACTGTCAAACAGGCAGGATTTAAACCAACTGCTTAGCATCGGAAAGGTTAAAGATCCGAATGTAATGCATCTCTTTGCACTTTATTACCAATGTTCCTTTTCTCAATCTCTAGGGTAATCTAATTTCTCCAACCAAGGAAATTGAATGTAGAATCAGAGGAGAGACACCAATTACTCCTCCTGTCTACTGCCACTGTCACCATGACACTGTCTGCAAGAAGAGATAAAGTGTTTCAAATGCAATTCTTGCTTACTGAGTCCAGGAAGCTTTACAGCTTTCTTTACCATCCATCCCCACCAAGGTCCCTTTTCTGACATGGAAGAGAAGAGTATGGCCTGCCTGGCTACAGGCAAAACTGAGACTCCAGCTCCCAGACTCTGCCTTCCAGAACTTTCTGCACTAGCTCATAGCCCAGTGGTTAATTGTGTGGCTATGGAGTGGGCCACACCACAGGCCAAATCCCAGAGATGACATCTACTTTTGTTTTTAAATTTTTAAAAGATTTTTATTTATTTATTTGAGAGAGAGAGAGATCACAAGCAGGCAGAGAGGCAGGAAGAGAGAGAGGGGGAAGCAAGCTCCCCGCTGAGCAGAGAGCCCAATGCAGGGCTTGATCCCAGGACCCTGAGATCATGACCTGAGCCGAAGGCAGAAGCTCAATCCACTGAGCCACCGAGGTGCCCAGAGATGACATCTACTTTTGGTTTGACTTTGGATCCTGGGTCTCAACTAAAACCCACCTCAAAGGATTCAAGGTAATATATGATTCAAGGTAATATATGGTGTATAAACCCTTAGCACAGTTCCAGAGTTCAATAATTCATGGAATAATTATTTAGTAGTATTGCTTTTACACAGACCACAAAAAAGGAGGACTCATCTAACAAACACCGTTTACTCTTCTATCCCTGGTTAAACATGTATCACCTCAGTTTAACTTCCCACACTAGCCATGAAGGGTACTTGTAATCAGATACTGCCTTGTGAGTCTTCTGTGACCATGCTGTCTTGGGTGGGCAGCCCTCTGGGGCCATTGGCCCTGTGAACTCAATATGAAGTCTTTAATTCAGTGATACAGTCTGTCCCTCTGTCCTTTTCCATTTGTTTGCCTTGGTCTGAAGGTCACAAGGTGCAGATGCCTTGTTACGGTATCTGCAAAGTCCTCAGACTCTGTGCCATCATGTTCCTCCAGATGGGTTTGACTTAGATTCAAGGGCCAAGGCTGGAGGATGAGCTATGATGTCTCTTGGGGAGCTGCTGCTGTGTCTCTGGTTAGATTTCTGTCTGGCATATTGCAGTGCACCTTCTGGCAAAGTTCACTCCTCCCTAAGACCCTTCAGGTGCTCTACAGGGGAAACCTTGTCCCCTTAAAATGCGTATGTTGAAATCCTGACCCCCAGTACTTCAAAATGTGACTGTATTTGGAGATGGGGCCTTTAAAGAGGTGATTATGTTAAAATGAAGCTATTAGGGTGGGCCTTCATCCAGTTCTGACCTGTCTCTGTATAAGAGGAAATGTGGACACAGAAGGACCCCAGGGATGCATGTGCACAGAGGAAAAGCCATGTGGGGCCATGCACAGAGGCTGTCTGCAAGCCAAGCAGAGACACTGCAGAAGAAATCAACCCGATAGACCCCTGAGCTCAGAGTTCAGCCTCTAGAGCTGTGAGAAAATTAATTCATGTTGCTTAAGCCCCCCCACCCTACCGCCCAGCCTGTGGTACTTTTTTATGGCCTCTGGAGCTGACCACTACAGGCCATTTATATTTCTCAACAGGCAGATGCTGCTACATCAACTCACAAGCTGAAATAAATCACGTGTACTCATTTTTATGGTGGCTTCAGGAAATCGTCTCCAGCCAATTATATTCAAGCCGTCACTCAACAATGGCAAAGAGGGAAGAGCCAAAGTACTTGAAAGCATACTTTTCTTACAGTCTGTCATTCTTCCTGAAGAGACATCGTGGCTCCCAAAGGTGAGGCTGGAGCAGACAGTTACTTCTTATTCACATTCCAGCTTCTTCCCATGCGAGAATTCTTCTATACATTCAGTTTCAGTCACATCACTGGAATGTTCCTCTCATGAATATGCACTAAAACATTCACAAAAGGAATTCGCAGTTTCCAGTCCCAGTTCCTACACTGAGCAAAATGTTTTACATCTGAGACACTGTGGGGAGTTCATCAATGTAGCTGTCACCTTCAAATCCAAACTATATTATAAGCTCCCTAGATGTGCCAAAGCCCCCCATATGCCACATATTGCATCGAACAACCTGGGGAGAGGGGACAGTTGCATAGACTGTAGTGCTAATAGTACACACTAGGGTTGTGCAGTGCACAACCTACAGCTGTACAAAGTGGCCCTGGCAGAAACTGTCTCATATAATTCATCTGCCTTCCAGACTCATGCTGTGTGACTGAAGTGCCCTTTATAAATATCAATTTTCTGACGTTTCTAAGTGAGTATTCTCCTCCAAAAAGAAAAGTCACCAAGGCAAGAAAAAGGCTCTGGTGAATATCGGATAAATATCACAGCTTCTTGAATCACACTGTGTCTTCTCTGGACAATGGGAATTACCCAGTAGAGATAATATGACCTGATATACAGTTATCCCTGGGAAGAGAAGAGACTTGGTGCTGCCTGAGGTTCTGATGTTCCTCCTTCAGTCCACATGTTTGAGCATCACCCTAAAATCAACTTCAAACTTTCATTGTTTATGCTTAGTAATGACTTTGCCCTGGGGTGCCTGGGTGGCTCAGTCCATTAAACATCTGCCTTCAGCTCAGATCATGATCTCCAGGTCCTGGGTTCGAGCCCTGCATCAGGCTCCTTGCTCAGTGGAGACCTGCTTCTCCCTCTCCCTCTGCTGTTTCCCCTGCTTGTGCTCTCTCACTCTGTCAAATAAATAAATAAAATCTTTAAAAAATGACTTTGTACTCCTCTAATTTCTATTTTTATTAGGAACCTCCAAGCACATCCACACTTACTTATTGGTTGAATAATAGCTGTCTTTTTCCTTAGAGCCTGTGCAGATGAACCAGTAAGAATACATTGTAATTTATTGTAATTGTAATTTAATGTAATACATTGTACTTGCCATGAGCAAGTGAGGTCTCAGAGGTCTCACATGCCTCAGGCTTACTGGGCATGCACCTCTTGAAGACTGAGACACAAGTAAGAACGTCTGCTTATTGGTTTAAGACGGGATGCCCCTGCCAACCAAGCCCAATTGCCCATTTCAGCACCTCTCAACTGCCTTTCCCTATACACCAAACACCTGGACAATGAGACTGCAACCAGAGGTTTGCTAGGTCAGTGGGGATGCCGAGTTGTATAGACTGATCCATGAGATGATACATCCACCCAGAAATAGGAATGGTGATGTCCATGGGGCAGCAGACACTCTCCATTGGACAGTGTTTGAAAGGCACAGCCACTCCTGGCTCTTTAAGGATTTTCTCTGTTCTATTCTTCCACCTTACTCTCCCCCTTGGTTCCACAATTCTTCACCAAACCATAAATGACAAGTGAATAGGTATCTGCTAGGTGGGTTCCAAAGACTCCTGCTTGGTCTTCTTAGGATCAGGTCACCTGATTATAGTTTCTTATAGTTCCAGACTCCCAGGTTTCTCATCAGCGGATACGTGTTTGGTTTACTCCGTGATTGGGTTTTCCTGATTTAACTCCCAAACAGAAACTTGTCACCCGTGTTCACAGAGAAACATCAAACTCACTGCCCCCTTTCGCCCCTCTTTCCTGCTTTTAAAGGACTGTTGAGAGAGAGAGAGAGAGAATGAGACCACGCACAGCATTCTGCAACCAGTGCTCTGCACAATGAGCATTCAGCAAGCATTAGTTTCCTTTCCCAGGGGGAGTGAAGCATGTATCAGAGCTCTGCACACCCAATCACACCATCATAGTGGAAGGAGGCAGATGTGGATGCCCCCAAGAGAACTTCTGTTGAGTGATTGTGGGGATCCAAGTTCTAACCCAATCTAAACTCCCAATGGGATCCAAATGTGAGAACACCTCGAGGGAGATGGTGGGAGTGGCAGGCCTGCATGGATGTGTATCCTCCGGGGCAGAGGGTGGGGGGGAGGTGGCACTATGTGGTCTAACCAGTGTCTAACCCGATGGGGACAGTGACTGACTCTCCCAGCTGGGAGTGAAGCTCTAGCAGATTCATCTCTACAAAAACTTCTACCTCAGAGTGCAGGGATAGTTAAGGGCCCAACAGAAATTCACCTTTGACATGAAACATGTCCCAAGATGTGAACATGGCTGGACATCTCTGCCTCCTTACCTCGGGAGAAATGATAAGGCCTGATATTCACTACCCTGAGATTAGGAGAGAATGTGAAAAAAGAACAGTTGGCTTTGACTTTTCAGTGAGAAAGGAGAATTACAAGGTACTCTTCTCATGGGGACATTTCACCCATATGTGTCTGGGGTCCAATGAGGAGGGCACCAGCCCCACCTGCATCCTCAAAACTGCAATCACTTACCGCAGACAAATGGGCAGCTAGAGAGACTGGTTGATGCCCGTGGCTTTACATTTTCCATCTGCAGCCTACAAGCTTTAAATGTGGTCTTAATGGAGAAAGTGATGACCCTCGCCTTTAAGAATGAAGATAGAGAGCAGGGGTCCAAGGGCCTTCCCAGTGACTATGTTGGTAAACACTGTTCTGTGTGGAACATCTGTTACACAGGTGCGGTGTTGCATGTGTGTAATCTCATGTCTCTACAACACCAGGAGGCAGGTGGAGATAAGTAGCTGATCTGCTTAAGGACAACAGCTGGTAAGTACCTAGACCAGGATCTGGACCCAGATCTGATGACTACTTTCTGCGTGGCCAATCTGCCAAGCACCTGTAGGAAAAGACTGTGCCAGCTCAAATTGTATAAGATTTCCTAAACTTTGTAACCTGTGCTTGTTATTGTGGTCTCTCTGCTATCTGTGTCCCCACTGTGATTAGTTGAGAAAGAAAAAAAAACCAAAACCTTCAAACAAGAGAAGCTCATCTGCTTGTCTTTAGAGGCAATGAGAGAAATCTCTCATGATCAGTGGGGAAAGGCAGTATCTAAGGGGTGGGATTCTAGAACCTCTGGAAGACAGAATGGGAGAGTCTGGGTATCAGGCCAGAAGAAGCTGTACCCCAGGGGCTCAATGGTAGAAAGACTCAGGCTGGCTTACACCATGCTCTCAAAGACAGAGAAATCCCAATGTGGAGAATAGAGGGTTGAAGGTACAGTGCTCCTTGAGGACTCTGTGGCCATTTCTTGAACTTTGGCGTGACACACATGCACAGTCATGTGCACACTCAGAAAAAGTGATACTCTTTCAGTTTTGACAATATCATTTATTTTTTTAAAGTCCCTTTGGTTGTTTTTATCCTGGAAACACCTGATCTGAGCCTGGGCCACAGGAAACCAAACTCCGGTGACCCCTAGTCCTTTGGGTGCTCATCTATCCTTCTCACCCAGTCACTGTAACTTGTATGAGCCTAGAGGGTTTGGGGAGACAGGTCTGCCTCCTAATATTATATCAATCCCACGGGATAATTAGCTGTAACTACTCCCTCGGGTTAATCTTAGTGCCATTGGTGTATGGATGACCTGATGCCATCAATGGGTCTGCTTCAGTGGAATGTGTTCACAGCAGGGAAGACACCCTCTCCATGCTGCTCCCAAACTGGGCCCATTAGTGAAGGGCACCACTTTCAAGACATAGAGCTTTCCTACAAGTGCAGGGAGCCTTCCCTGCCTGTAGCCATCCAGAATGGCCCCACCTTTCCCCCACTGCCCTCCTCTCTTTCAGTCAGTAGCTAACAAGCTTGCAAGTGTGTCTGATTGTTCCAAAGGCATCAGCTTGACTTCTGCTGTAAATCCTCTGAGCTTCATGAGGTGGGTGGAAGTAGGGGGCTGTCCTGCGAATGGTTCTATCCCCCACAGGCCAACCCCAGGATCCAGCTCACATTCACCAAATCTTTTTTTTTTTTTTTGAGATTTTTTTTTTAATTTATTTATTTGTCAGAGAGAGAGGGAGAGAGAGAGAGCGAGCAGAGGCAGAGGCAGAGGGAGAAGCAGGCTCCCCACCGAGCAAGGAGCCCGATGCGGGACTCGATCCCAGGATGCCGGGATCATGACCTGAGCCGAAGGCAGCCGCTCAACCAACTGAGGCACCCAGGTGTCCCTTTTTTTGAGATTTTTAAAGGAAGTTTATAGAAGCAAAATCACAGATGATTTGCATGTTAAAATTAGCATATAAGGATTTTTTTTTCTTTTTCTTTTACATTGTATTCATTGTTTTTGCACCACACCCAGTGATCCAAATCTTAGCCAACTCTCTGGAATTTCTCTCTGACCTCAAACGGCTTTCTGAACAGTCCTAGCTGCAGGCCTGCTCCTGGGATTTTTTATGACTTCTGGTTTTCACTTTATAGTGTATGGACTCATAAAAGTGCAGAGAAAGATAAAGACAAAGGGACAGTAACTAAGTTAGAAGAATTGATCCTGGAATTAAAACTGGTTCCTTGGGACAACTCCTCTCCTGCACATAATAATCTCATTTTGATTAACATTGCCCCATTAGATAACAGGTACAGTTTGAGGGCAGTAATGGAGAGTTCAAATTGGAACATCCACTAAGCTGTCAGCACTCTTTGAAATATGTTTTGTCTGAGCCTCCACTGTTCTTCTGTGCTCTGAGTCAAGACTGTGTCTCTCAATAGGAGAGACAGCCTGTGGGATGGGAAGAAGATGGGCTTAGGGTCTGATAAGAATGCATCTGAATCCCACCTCCATGTCCTAGGAATTAAAACTTTCTTTGCAGGGCTTTTGGCATGATTAAAGGAGTTAATAAATGTACACGTGCCAGTGTACACAGCAGGTGCTCAACACATGGGAATGATTTGTTTTGATGCATAGCATTGTGAACCCTGAACATACTTTGTTGTCACCAGCTGTTTCTGCCATGGATGAATACCTCTGCTGCTTGACATCCTACCCATCCTTTCAGTCCTAGGTTAAATGATACCTCTTCCAGGGAGCGGTCCCTGATTTCTAAATCAAATAAGAGATAACACATGGAAATATGACCATGTTGTTCCTCTAGCCAAAAGCCACTGGGTGATTCTCCATTTTTGCCTACAGGACAAATCTAACCAACTCAAGTGAGCACAACTAGGCCTTTTGTGATTTAACCTGTGTTCCCAGTCCTTCCCCAAATGCCACCTTTATTTCACATTCTGTTGTGGCTTCCTGACTACAGTGGATTCTCTTACTCCCCTATTGCTGGGGTCTCTACCATCAAACTCAGGTGGCTGAATCAACTTGCACTTGGATTTTTGGGACACAAGGCAAAATGTGGGGCCCAGTTGTAAAAGGGCTCTGTGAAATGTTCTTTCCTTTGGAGCATATCAATAATCATGGCCAAGTTCGAGGGCCTTTGCATCTGCATCTTGCAAATACAGCTCTCTTGAGTTCATCTGAAGTTACCTTCATGATGACTGTGGAAGATGTGCTTGGGTCTCCACCTTCCAAACCAATCCATCTAGACTGTCTATCTGCCAACTGTCTCAGGTCAAGGGAAAAGGCATCCCTCCTATGGGTGGATCAAAAATCCAGGGCTCTGTCATTGCTAGAGTACTAGGCAAGAGTGCAGCCCTCAGCAGAACCACATCTGGCTCAAACCTGACTTGTCTGGCCCAAGCCAGCTTTGGGACATTGGCTATGTCTCTGAACTCTCATTTCCTCATCTGGAGGAGAGGAGTGATCATAACTTTCCAAAATGTTATGGGGAGGAGTGCCTGGTGTACAGCAGATGTTCAATAAATGTTTATTATTATTAGAATTTCTGGAAATAGCAGACAATGTTTCCTCTGAAATGCCCCTGGACCATAACAAGCATTTGGGGACTGGGTTTTATGCACTGCCTGAACAGAGCGATCCAACCACTTTGGATAGATCTTCAGTTCAAACATTAAAAGGTCAAAGTTATGTCCTCCACTGTCATTCTTTCCTTCCAGAAGGCTCCCTGTGGAAATTACAGAGTCTGTTAAGAGAGATCCTGGAAGGAAGAATCTCTGTGCTCCAAGGAACATGTTCAAGAAGTCAACCTCTGCAATTTTGATTCTTTACAACTTATTATATGATGTATAGATTATGGTGTGGGACAGAGGATCTGAGTTCTATTCTAGTCCTGGCCCAGCTGTTATCAGTTGAGCTGTGTGATTTTGGTTAAGTCACTTAGCCTCTCTGAGCTTCAGGTTCCTCATCTATAATATGAGAGTGTATACTTCACAAAAAAGATAATGAGAGGGAACGTGTTCTATAAACTACAACATATGTTCAAGTCTAAGGTTCTTAGATTTGTCTCTTTTCCTCCTGGCCTATTTTACTACAGGTCGAAAATGTCTTATTTACAATTCCAAAATGCAAAAAGTCTGAAAAATGATACCTTTTGTAACTTGCTTGGCTATAATACTTGACCTCAACTGATGTGATGTTACTTATAGACCTTGTTTATCCTAGTTATAGTGAATATTTGTATGTTTTACTGTGGAAATACTGTATTTGAAAGTGTCATTCCAGTTACCCCTGGTGTGACAAGAATGCGTGAGATATTCTGAAACACATTTGGCCCCAAGAATTTTGCTTAAGGAGATATGGATTTATATCCTAGGAATAGATCCTAAGCTGTCATCATTCACATACCACTTTCATTATTTTTGTCATATTCTTTTACCACCCTATCATTATTTGCTTTATAATATTTTAATTGACTCATATTTTACTTTTTTCAAAAGAATCTTTTTAAAAAACACACAGCAAAATAAATACCTAATTATACATTAAAAATATTTTTCTATGTTCTACTCCGATTCACCCTGCACATTACAGTGCCCATACCCCACACTTTAGGCAACAATGACCTCCAACCAGGACAACTATTTTAGCTCCTAAATAGGACACGACTGATAAGGGCAACATTGCCAAGTTCAGAACTCATCTTTGAGGTTTTCAATTACCATAAATATTCAGCAGTTCAATTCCAAGTGCCAGCTGCAGTCCTGCTGTGAGCAGTGATCTCAGGCACATCAGCTGTGAAGGTCTGTTGAGAAAAACCACAAAACAGCCAACAGAGACAGATGACAGGTGAATCTCCTAACAGCTGAGGTGTGGGAAGTTCTTTCACGGATACGCTCATTGATTCTCATCTACACCAACAGCATCGTTTAAAATAAAAACCAGGCCCACACAGGTTGAGAGTTTCGTCTAGGACCTCTGAGCCACAGGCAGAGCTGAGAGTAAATTCAGGGGCCCACTGCCAACCTAGGGTTTTCTGTGCCACATCGTAGGGTCTCTCGCCCATGCTAAGTCATTCCCAGCTGCTTATGGTGTTGCTTATGCCACTGTCTGCCTCTGGTTAATATTCACAAAAACTGCTCGACTTTCATAAAGCCAGCCTGCTCTCTGCCTAAAATATTGCCCTCATGGCTTAGCTATTATCTTTGCCAGTTCGTGAAAAGACTCTGCAATGGTTGAATGGGTCTAACAAGGCTTTTAGGGGATTTGAGAATCTTCAGAATGGACCAAGAATTATGTGTCAGTCCTAGCATTTTCTACAAAACTGGAGGAATAGAAGTTGGTGGAACCAGAGCAGTGCCCAGATAATCTGTTCTAAGGCCACATATAACAGCATGATTTAACTTTTTGGCAAGTGTTTTCTAGAAACCACAATTTTTAGAAGAATCAAGAATTTCTCAAATTAACTAAACAAGTAAAGGAAAGTCAGAGGTTATTTTTTTTTCATTTCACCAGAATTAATTACTAATAGTCCCAACTTTCTTCTTTTTTCCCATGTGTAAGATCATGAAAAGGAAATTACACTGGGGTCCGGAAACTAGGGTTTTCAGTTCTGCCTGTGTCCCAGGACCAGTCTACCATCTGTAGACCACAAAGACATGTTCTAAGGAGTTAGCCTGCAGCATAATCTGGACATCTAGGCACAATGGTCAAGTAGACATATGTGTTCATCCTAGCTCTGCCCCTTGGTCAAGTTCTTTAAATTTCTCTGAGCCCCTTCTTTCCTCATCTGTAAAACTGACCTCAAAGGTGTCAATGAGGATTAAAAAACAAATTGGTTGTAAAACACTAAGCACAGCCCTGGCACAAAGTGAAAGGTAAATAAATGGTAGCTGTTGTTGCTGGTGTTGATTTGGATAATCTGGGCCTTCCAAATGAGCTATATGAACAAGTATAATGAAAGGCTTTTGCTTCCAATGATTATAGATTTATTGCTCACAACAGGATGATTGAGGAAGCATCATGTAGTTGATAGATAAGCTCATCACAATTCAATTTTCAAATGCATGAATTCTTCTAGTTTGAGAATCTATTCATGGTGCCTTAAAAGAAACAAAAAATCAACCATCACAGCTTTAAATATGGCCAGTCATGGACTGTCAGTGGAAAAGGAAGTCAGGAGAAATGGGGATAAACATCATCAACAAATAATTATTATTTTAGTCTGTGCCTTTGACTTTCAGGACAGAACATTTTACCCAGGTGTGTCCACCTGATTTGAGTTTCACCAAATTACTGCCCCTGGCTCCTCTTTTTTTGGAGAGAAATAGCCCAGAGTTAAGGAGCAGGAGGCCAGAGAAGACATGAGGAACCCATGCTAGTATTTTGTGAATTGGAGTCAGCTGACCAACTGCATCAGGGTGACCTAGGTGTTAAAATACCGGACCCCCAGGTCCCAGATGAATGAGACTCTGGGGTTGGAGGTAGCAAATATGCACCTTTAACAAGCACTGTTGACGCAACCAAAACTTTGCGAACCACTGGTCTTAGGCCATGTTATAATCATGCAATAAATGCCACACATTATTCATGTGCCATCTCGGTAGGATTTCTGTCTCTAGTAGAAATCCATGGCCTAAAAGAAGCAAAAAAAAAAAAAAGCAAATAAGCCATCCCAGGAATTGTCTAGCTAAATAATAGAAGGAAAACAAAGTATAATGGTGTCCAAGTGCATGTGGAGTCAGCCTGCTTGGTGACATACAGGGACAGTTGTCAAGAAGGTCTTCCCCAAGTGGAAGTTGCACCTTCACATTTTTAGACAAAGTGCCTGAAGTATAGAGGTTACGGGATAGATGCGGATAGGATGCACAAGTGGAGCGAGTAACGTGGCAAGGCAGAGAGATGTGAGAAAGCCTCTGGCACATGTGAGGAGCCACAGTGACTCTTTCTGTGACTGCAAAGCAGGGAGTGAGATTTCGAGGGATAGCTGAAACACGTCTTCTCAACTGTGCAAAATTACAGATATGCTTGCCTTCCACAGAGAAGAAAAGCCATTTGAAGTTTCTGGCATTAAAAAGCACAAACAAATCTCTGGGCTCTGCTCTGACTTGACTTTATTTTCCTTTTTCTAATTTTAAAATACACTGGCATCCTATACCAAATCCCAAGCTGATGCTAAATGTAGTCAACTGTACCATAAGTTGCTTTGCTTGTCTTGTTTAAACTCTCCACTGTAGCTAGCTTGGCCTCATTGTGTGCTGCATTGGGCTGTAAGCTCCTTAAGAGAAAAGATACATGGGACGCCTGGGTGGCTCAGTTGGTTAAGCAGCTGCCTTCGGCTCCGGTCATGATCCCAGGGTCCTGGGATCGAGTCCCACATCGGCCTCCTTGCTCGGCGGGGAGCCTGCTTCTCCCTCTGCCTCTGCCTGCCGCTCTGTCTGCCTGTGCTCGCTCGCTCTCTCTCCCTCTCTCTGACAAATAAATAAATAAAATCTTAAAAAAAAAGAGAGAGAAAAGATACCACATCTTCCCTGTTTGCAATCCTCACTGCAACAACCTTCAATCTTCACTGTCCTTCAGGGCTCTAAATCCCTCTTCTGATTTAGCCCCAACCCACAGGATCACTCTCCTTGTTTGATCCCACATCCTCTCCAAACCTAAATTCTTTCATTTCCTTAGTCTATAGAAAAAGGGGATCCTTTCTTTCCTGGGCCCCAAATTCACCCACACCCCACTTTAGCTTCAGGTCCAAATATGTGCATTCATTTTGCATATTGGTCAACTCAGGTCACCAGGCATCTGGCATTAGGTGCTTTGTTCAGTCTGTCATCACATCTTGATTGTCCTCGTCATTGCTGGTTTTTCCTGGTTTGGAGAGTCACTAAATTTTAGGCCTGGAAGGAATTTTTGAGTTATCCATTCAGGATAACTTTCTTTGATTCAGTTATTTTTTTAAATTTAAGGTATTTCTTGAACACATACATTGTTATATGCTTCTTATGGATTCTCTTAATTCTATGACCAACCTTGTGATGTAGGAATTATTATAGCCATTATTATGCCTTTTCTATTACAGATTAGAAAGTGAAAGCTCAGAGAGATTAAATAATTTGCTCAAAGTTACCTAAGCTATAGAGCCAAGACTCAAGCTCAAGTCTGTTGGCTCCAAAATGAATACTCTTTCCATTCTTCTACACTCCCAGCTTTAGAATATCTGCCTTGTACAGACTCTGCAGACCCATCCACTGGATCCATTTACCTATCCTCTCTCTCATCCTGGTGTCTCCAAAATGCCCTCAACTTTCACTCTTTACAGCTCTAGTCTCTACCATCATTTATCTCCGATTTGATTCACTCTAGAAGTTTCCTCTCCTCCCAAAGTTATACTCAACAACATTAGCATGAAAAGTGCAATGATGATCTTGCTCTGGAAGGTCCTATGTGCTGTCTTTATTAAAATAGCAACAATTTTCAAGATGCCACTCACATTTTATATTATGTACCTATGTCCTCATCCCCAACAAATCTATTTTGAATCACCCATGAATTACTTTTGGAATATGAGAATTCTTTGCTGGGTGAACCTAGATGTCATTATTTTCCTCCATTATTTGTGATTACAGTAGGACAGCTTCTGGTCCAGTGGGTGGGATGTGAAACTAAAATTAATTTCTTTGAGTAAAGGTGCTTTCTGAACTGTATCAGACTTGATACCCATCTGGCACCAACACAGTCGTAATTCCGTTTGGTCCCTAACAGTCCCAGAAGTGCTGATAGTGGCCTGACCACCCTGCACACCCAGAATTTCCCCTGGGCCTGAGAAGCAGGAGCTGCCATCCAGATTTCATTTCTACTTATACTCTACCAGTGGGCAGAGCCACAATAGTAAGGCAGTGTGTGCATACTTCTCTTTCTTCTTTTTTTAAAATTTTTTTATTTTTTAAATTAACATATAATGTATTATTTGCCCCAGGGGTACAGGTCTGTGAATCATCAGGCTTACACAATTCACAGCACTCACCATAGCACATACCCTCCCCAATGTCCGTAACCCAGCCATCCTATCCCTACCCCCCCAACCCCCAGCAACCTTCAGTTTGTTTCGTGAGATTAAGAGTCTCTTATGGTTTGTCTCCCTCCTGATCCCATCTTGTTTCATTTTTTCCTTCCCTATTCCCCACAACCCCCCATCCTGCCTCTCAAATTTCTCATTTCAGAGAGATCGTATGATATGTGTCTTGATTGACTTATTTCACTCAGCATAATACCCTCCAGTTCCACCCACATCTTTGCAAATGGCAAGATTTAATTTCTTTGGATGGCTGCAGAGTATTCCATTGTATATATATACCACATCTTCTTTATCCATTCATCTGTTGATGGACATCTAGGTTCTTTCCATAGTTTGGCTATTGGGAACATTGCTGCTATAAACATTCAGGTGCACGTGCTCCTTCGGATCACCACATTTGTATCTTCAGGGAAATACCCAGTAGTGCAATTGCTGGGTCATAGGGTAGCTCTATTTTCAACTCTTTGAGGAACCTCCATGCTGTTTTCCAGAGTGGCTGCACCAGCTTGCATTCCCACCAACAGTGTAGGAGGGTTCCCCTTTCTCTGCATCCTCACCAACATCTGTCGTTTCCTGACTTCTCTTTCTTCCAACACCTCCTTCTTTCCTAATGTTTCCCTCTTTCCCTTCTATCATCCAATCTTCCCTTTGGGCTCTAAATACAAAATTCCCATTCTTCCAGATCCATCCTAACCTAGTATTCTTTCATTTTTCACTGGAGATACCATTTCGGCGGCATCTGGGTGCTACCAATTTCAATATCAGCTTTGGTGTAATTTTGAGAAACAAATTGAGCACAGAGAAAGATGGGATATTTTTATTTTGGAACTGCTATCTGAGGTAAAGAAAAAGACTTAGAAAACAAGGCATTCAACTATTCCCATAGCAACAAGGGAATCATGCATTGCTGTGTGGTCCAATAGATGTTTATGGAAATGGTAACACCTACGAAAGGATTATAAAGTGACTGAGCATAGGAATTAGAGGCCAAGGTCTGGATAACAGAGAACCACCTCTGTCATTCATTCTGTATGACCTTGACGTTCTCAGAATTCAAGTTCCTTGCCTATGAAATGGGGTAAAGATACCTGTATCTTCAACATTGTTGTCTTAGCCAAATGAGATAATCTGTATGAAATTTGTCAACTATAGAGCTCTAGATAAATTATGATCACTCCGTTGGGGAAAATAATGCTAAGATTTAGAGGTGACAGGAACCAAAGATGGATAATCAAGTAAGGAGCACACACACACACCAGGCTTTCTGGACCATGTTCGGGGCGGGGGGGGGGGGGGCGGAGGATATTCAGAGATAAAAGCCATAGGAGGTGTGTGAACCTACTTCCCACTGCATTTGAACAGTATTCAAGTACCTAGGAGGGCCAAACTTCAGGCACTTGAAGAGAAACCTCAGTCTTTAGACTGTGGAGCTTTTAAGTTGCATGGCTAAGAGAATACAAACCCCTCACACGGTGTGATCAACAGCTAGAGTCCAAACCTGTGGTCCCAGCCACCATGTGGCAGACCTTGGCACTGTCCTTGTGTCATTGCCTCAGCATTCATCAGCTGAAGAAATCAAGCTATCCCAGCTACCTTGTCACTTCAGGGTTCTACCATAAGTTGGTTTGCTTGTCTTAAACTTTCAGCTGTAACTGGTTTCTAGGGAGTTTTTCAGAGGCCAGACTCTGAAGAATCAGTCTGGGATAAGTTAGCCCTTACTTTTCAGTAGATTAATAAAGAATACTCTGTCTTTTTCCCCACTTGAGTACTAAGCTTTCTGAGTTCAGATAAAACTTTTTGAGTTGAAGATAAAATAGCAGGCTTATGGGAATAAAGGGTAGGGTGGAAATATGGGTGAGGTATACAGTGGCAACAATGAGCTTGCTAGTTCTTCACCCCAGAATTAGGCAGAGCAGCTATCAAGTCACAGGCATCTTTTATAAAACTTGGGCCTTTCTGGACAGGAGCAAAATGTTTTCTAATAAAATTACCCAGCGGTCCACTTCTCTGCAGGGAAGCAGATGCCAAAGGAAACCCAGTAAGTAATGAAAAATTCCCCCCAAACCAACCATTGTAAACAAAATATGGTAGATATACACAACCCAGGGCAGGGGAGAAGTCAAGCTAGTAAGTGAGAAAGGTTAAAACTATTAAAATAGATAGCTCCTAAAGAAATAAATGCCATGAGATGAAATATCACCTCTTACCCGATTTTGAAGAATCCAGTGAACTGTAGTCAGTCCTATTTCACATGAGAAAGGAGGTGTGTCTGAAGTTTACCATTTAATGGAAGTCCCATTTTCACCCCCATGGATGTGTCGTATATGTAAGACAACAGCTATCCAAATGACAAAGCCATTTTCCATGCAAAGTCTCCTTCCATCTTAGGAGGAGAGGAGACTTTGCATGGAAAATGGCTTTGTCATTTGGATAGCTGTTGTCTTACAACAAGCCTGTGAGTACTAATAATAGTGTCTAATACTCAATTTGCAGATGAGTAAATGACCAGGATCAAATAACTAGTAAACAGAATACCTGGGACTTAGATTTAAACATTATTTCAATGAAACTACAGGTGTTTCATAGGACCTTATCAGCTTTAAACAACATGCAAGAAAACTATTGGGAGGCCCCAAATCATCATACTTCGGTGCAGTAATTTTAGGGGTCGTAGTGCCGCAAACAAATTCAAAGCCATGTGTTTGATCTTTTGGTTGCTTAACTTCATCAAAGGTGTGTCTGACAGACTGAGATTTCAATACTTAAAGTCACACAATAAAAGTCTAAAGAGAGAGAAAGTGGAACGTTTTCACTCTTACATTCCTCAGCTCAAAAATATTCCACAGATTCCTCTTTTAAATATATATATATATATATATATACACACACACACACACACACACACACACATACATATCTCCAATAAATTGGAGACCAGAAAGAGTACTGAAAACTGCTATCTTCACAACCACCATTTACTGAGTACCTTCTATATACCAAGCATTTCACCAGGCATTATACAGAGTTTCAATCCTTACAGCCCTAAAGAGAGATATTATTGTTTCGATTTTATAAATGGGGACACTCTGAGACTTCAGAGAGGCTGGTCATTGTGTGTGAGCTCCCACAGCTAGGAAATGATCGGCTTAGAACTATTGGTTTCTGGGGCGCCTGGATGGCTGAGTGGGTTAAAGCCTCTGCCTGCAGCTCAGGTCATGATCTCAGGGTCCTGGGATCGAGCCCCGCATCGGGCTCTCTGCTCAGCAGGGAGCCTGCCTCCCCCTTTCTCTCTGCCTGCCTCTCTGCTTACTTGTGATCCCTCTCTCTGTCAAATAAATAAATTAATTAAATCTTAAAAAAAAAAAAAGAAAGAACTGTTGGTTTCTGAGTGACAAATACTAATAGCACAGCTCCAGAAAAGTTAAGGACTTTTCAGCCATGAAAGTACATCTTCCCATAAGACCACTGCCAGGTCTATCTGCAGCAACTACTCCCCTCGGACATTCAGAAGGCTTAAAAAGCACACTGCAAATGGATGAGTAGTTTAAATCCGTCCATGTCTTTTTAATTAGTTTACAACTCCCTTACCAAGCCTTCAGAAGTTCAAAATTGATACAGAGCTAATAAAAACCCAGGTAGAAAGAGGGATAACCCATAATATGGTATCATGATAAATACCAAGGACCCAACAACACATCAGATACAGCCTTTGCCTCAGTGTTGAGGCATCACACAACAGATGTGAAACAATGTGCTAATGGTATTCAGAGGGAGCCATGGAATCATGAAAGATTTAACTCACTGATTTAGACTGAATTAATGTCTTGCTCTTTAAGATTGCTATATTTCATTTATATTGTTTCTGAATTGGAAAGATGCAATATTTTTATTTAGAAGGTTACTGACATGAAGTCTTACTGCAGAGTAAAGATGAACCAATATATTGTGTCAAGCTGACTTAATCACCCTTTGTTGAATTATACAAAAAAAAAACCCTAAAATAAGATGCATTACAAGAATTTAACAGCATCATTGTGACCCATGTGCATCACTCACTTAGATTTACAGAATTCTAAAGCTTGCCGAGTACCCAAGGTTGTCCATCTCCCTGACAGCAGAAGATCCTCAAAAGAAGGACTTGAATCTCATGATTCTCTTGAGCCACTTCCCTCATAATCTGGTTCATTACTGAGCACCAAAGACATATTGGTAAAAGTGAGTGTGGAAGACAGTTTTTTTCTGAATTGCATTTTGAATTTCTAAATTTTGCAGAGACAAAGAGAAAAGCTGAATCTTAAATTAGTAAGTGAAACTATTTATTAGCCATCTGAGTGGGAAGAATATTGCAGGAAGATAGAATTATAAAACCTGAATGTAGCTGTAATCCAGCTTAGAGCATTCAGCCTGTTTATAAAATATGGCAGATATCAGATGGCATGCAAGGGGTAATGTGTTAATAGCAGATAGACAAAACACTAGCTACAATTTCCAGGAAAGACTAAAGAATTTGGACTAAGCTTTTGGCAGAACTGCTCAGCAACATACTTTTTCTCTCGAAATCCAACTGCTTAGAAATAGAAAGGACTTGAAGGAAATGAGGAAAGTTTATTTTAAGCACCTTAAGCATTGTTCTTTTTAAATCTTTCATTTGCTACAGAGAAAAACACATACAAAAAGGAGGATACCAAAGATAGAAGGTTTACTTAGAAAATTTAAAGCCCCTAAGTTATCCACCCCTCTCTCCGGTTGCCTAGAACAATGCAGTCCTATAAAATTTGAAGAAAAAAGAAGCCTAGAATATGGAATCAGAAGAGTTGTATTTAAATAAAGCTCCAGCTGCTTAAAGAGCCTTGCAACTGTTCTCATCTATAAAATTGGGGATTTTATTACCTTTCCTTCTTTGCCAAACAAACAAACACCCACAAAAAAACAATGCTGCGATATTAAGATATTCTGATGACTCCTCAATGGTCACTACTTGCTTTTTCCTGGAGATTATGATTTTAAATGCTTTGCAATATATCTTTTCTACCCTACTACTACAATGATGCATTTTCAACTTAAGCTTTTATTTTCACTGACTTTTTATTTCTCCTAGCATCCAGAAAAATTCAAAACTTTTTTTTTTATTTCTTTTCAGCGTAACAGAGTTCATAGTTTTACACCACACCCAGTGCTCCATGCAATGCGTGCCCTCCATAATACCCACCACCTGGCTCCCCCAACCTCCCACCCCCCGCCCCTTCAAAACCCTCAGGTTGTTTTTCAGAGTCCATAGTCTCTCATGGTTCATCTCCCCCCCAATTTCCCTCAACTCCC
>PISX010013488.1:25935-56578 GCA_004024625.1 Mellivora capensis | reverse complement strand
GGGGGGGTGGGATGATGCAGGAAACTGAAGCTGTCTTCACTCCCTTCTTGTGAGATTTCAGGTGTTTTGTTCCACCGTGTAGTTAAAGTTTCTTAAGTGGATGCCAGAGCTCTCCTAGAGCTCCTTTTGTTTGCGAATAGCTGTCTGATTGTTGATCTGTGTTGTTGGGGGCAGGAGGCCGCGTTCTCTTATGTCACCATTTTGGGCTCATCTGTTGTTTTGTGGCTGATACTTTTCAGCCTTCTACTCATGTGAAGCCACAAATACCCTCATCTACATTTAAGACTCCTTTCTTTTCCCTTTGGGAGAACATTGGCTAGAACTCAGTCAACCTAATTTCAACATTTCTGTTTTTTGAAAATTCCCTAGTAGCCTCCTTTGTCCATGCTTAAATGATTGTGGAAGTCTAGAAGGGAGATTTCTAATACATTAACCCATTTTTTTTCATGTCAGTGAAATGAAAGTATTATGGGACTCTTCACTCTGAAAAGTTTTCTCAACTGCTCTGTTACCACTCAACTAAGGACGTCTGAAGGTGAGAATCTGTCCTAGACTGAGGGCAGCCAGTGTACACAGAATGTTAAACAGATCAGAAATAGATGCAGCTCCTTCAAGCCGCCAGCTGGACATGACCTGGCAGAGTAGAATCTGGTCTTCTTTGTTTTGGAACATCCACTCATTGTTCTTTAATACCTTTTAACCCGGAAAAGTTAAATAGTCTTCAATAACTGAAAGCACCCTATGCTATCAGGATTAGTGTTGAAATCTTCCAGCCCACTGAGTAGACAGCAGCTAGTCCTTTCATAACTATCTGCAGAGTCTCTGGCGGGGACACTAACCACATGACGGCTGCTTCCTTTATTTCACCCATCTCTGAGCAGCATGAAGGCTTAATTCAGTCAGTAAAGAGATTTTCAAACACGTGCCTGCAGATTGGTATGAACTGGCTGCACGTCAGATTTATCTGGTGAGATTTTTCTAAGATATGAGCCATCTCTGAGGAACAGGGAGAGTTCAGAAATATAAATAATATAAGTATAAATATAAATTTAAATACAAATAGAGTTCCTCCAGTAATTTTGGTGAATAGCCAGACTTTGGAACCATTGCCCAGAACATCAAAGAGAAATATAGCTCCTTCTCTTAACTTACAAACTTTGCACTACTGTCTGGAGCAATATTGTCCAGTTTGGTAGGTGGTAGCCATTAGCCGTGTATGGCCACTGAGCATTTCAAGTATGAGTAGCTACTTGAGATTTCAAAGACATGTTGACATACAATATTTGAAACATATTGGGTCATGCAGAAATTTTATAAAACCTGATTTCACCTGTTTCCTTGTACATATTTATGTATTATATATAGATGACGACATCATGAAAGTGTTGTGATCTTTTTTTTGAAGATTTTATTTTAAGTAATCTCTATCCAGTGTGGGGCTCAAACTTACAACCCTGAGATCAAGAGTCACATGCTCAGGGCGTCTGGGTGGTTTAGTTGTTAGGTGTCTGCCTTCAGCTTGGGTCATGATCCCAGGGTCCTGGCTGTGTCTCTGTTAAACAAATAAATAAATTCTTAAAAAAAAAAACAAGAGTCATATGCTCTACTGACTGAGCCAGCCAGGTACCACCCTTTTACATATTTTATGTAGCTACCAAACATTTAAAATTACATATGCAGCTTGCATTGTATTTCTGCTGGACAGTTCTGATCTGGAAGGTATTTGTCCCATAATTCAGGGAACTTTTGAGTCATAAAATTCTAAAGTTCAAAGAATATTGTAGATGATACAACCCTTTCATTTCATAAATGAGGATACTGGCACCCAGGTGGGTGAAGTGACTTATTTAGGTCACCAGAATTGATGGCAGAGCCAGGATATCCCTGAATCACATATACTTGCATCCCCATCCTGTGCTAGCATCTCTCACTCATGCTGCCTGTGTTTAGCTGCAGTAGCTCTACTGAGTGTTTCAGGGGTCCTGCAAGTCTGGGGCATAGCAAGTTTCACCACCTACAGCCCCTACTGCAGTTTCTGCTCACGGGCTCCTATCTGCATAGCTGGTGCTTCCAAAATTCATTACTAAAAAGCCATCTTTGAGCCTAAGCTGCTGTCTCCCCTTTTCACCATCTCACATGAATTACTAGCTTTGACTCTGCACAGAACTGTGGTTTTTGTGAGGTCTTGGTATTTTTCCAAAGCATGGCTCAAAAAACTAACAAACAAACAAAAACTGTCTAGCTAATTAAGAAGTGTGAACCTTAGAAATTCCTTAATCATGTTCCCCCCACCCCAAATGTCTACACATCCTGATTTTCTCTGGCATCTACCAAACAGTGTTCTTTCTCTTCCCTTTTCAAGTACTAGCTCAATCTTCAGAAGGATCAAGTGCTGATGGGTAGAGAGCCACTCCCTGGTTCCTGCCCTTTAACCATAAAAACAAGTTGTTGTTGTTTTTTAAGCATGGCATCAGCAGAAACTTGTTTATATAAAACTTTTTTAAACCAAAACCAAAAATATTTTCCTTCTCTCTTATCGTTTAATAAACTATTTGAGAATTTTAAAGATTTTATTTATTTATTTATTCATTCATTCATTCATTTATTTAGTGTGTGTGAGCAGGGGGGAGGGGCAGAGGGACAGGAAGCAAGAGAGAATCCCAAGCTGACTCAGCGCTCAGCTTGAGCCAATGCAAAGCTCAGTCTCAGGACCTTGAGATCATGGCCTGAGAGGAAATCATGAGTTGGACCCTCAGCAGCCTGAGCCATCCAAGTGCCCCAAACCATTTGAGGATTAAAAAAAAATAATGTTATTGGTAGCATCCAAAGTATTTCTAGAATCCTCTCCCCACCTCCACAGGAATATTTGCTGCTCTAAATGGTGCATTCCAGGAACCTACCTCCCTGGATGATTCCAAGTCTGTTGAGATCCATGTATGTGCATGTCCAAAATGTCTGAAAATCCATTTATGTGTGTCAAAGTCAGTGAAGACACAGAGAAATACCTGACTAATGTCTTTGCATTTTCATGTATATCCTTCTGGATTCCTTAGATTTATTCTGTCTTTTTAAATGAAAGTCAGACAGGGCACCTGGGTGGCTCAGTGGGTTAAGCCTCTGCCTTCAGCTCAGGTCATGATCTCCGGGTCCTGGGATTGAGCCCTGCATCAGGCTCTCTGCTCAGTGGGGAGCCTGCTTGTCGTCCCCCATTCCCCCTCCCCCCCACCCCCCCCCCGCCCCGCGGCCTGCCTCTTTGCCTACTTGTGATCTCTGTCAAATAAATAACTAAAATCTTTAAATGAAAGACAGACTAAAATGGAAAATGTAATATCAGTTTCTGAAACTTGTCTTACATGTATCTATTTCTATATCTTTCTCATCTATCTATTCTCTCTTGTCTGTCAGCTATATACCCATATTAGTTTTTAGCTTTAAAAAAGTTTGAAGAAAATCTGCCTCAGGGTAACAGTCAGAAACCAATTATTGGACTTTGTAACTATTCTTATGATTTCTTGGTAGACTGAATAGGGAACACTTCCTCTAAGTTTGCAGATGTGACAGCATCCTTCTTTCACAACTTCTTCCCACAACTCCTGTATTAGTTTTTTGCCTTTTAAAACTATGGGGAGAGACATAAAAAAAGGGGAGGGGGCTGATAGTAAGTCTTATGGACATTTTGATAAATTATCAGAGGCCTTGGCTTGGATGGCTCCAAGCTCTCTGAGCCAGACCTGGCTGACGTTCCTCCTCACTGAAGCCATTCAGCAGAAGAGGCAGACGGAAATGCCAGCTCCTTGAAGGGCTTGCCTTGATGGGATCAGACTGTCAGTGGTGCATTAAATGAAAGAGGTTGTAGAAAAGTTTGGGCACCTGTTCAGACACGGTCTTTCATGTGTCATGCCTCAAGCATGTACTTAAAGGTCCATAGCCAATGAGACTTGTTTGTACTTCTGAGCAGTAGGGCTACCAAACCAGTAATGGAAATTTAAAGTGAAAACTTTATAATGATATATAAAAGCAGAACATAATTCTGCTTCAGTCACCCACTTAAGTCTTCAGTCTGACGCTTCACTCGGGATATAGAATGTGGCACTTTTTAAATTGTTGATCCAGAATAATTGAGCTACCGTTTGCTATCTCAATGTCAAAGCAACAGAAGTCTACAAAGATTGAGGCCAAAAATAATTTACATTTTCTGATTTATCCTTCATTACATCAATTCTGCTTATCAGGGAAAGAAAGACAGGGACATATTCTGCTTCAGTTTCTGGTAAAGCTGGCAAATAGGACTTGCTTATATATTTCTGAATTAAGAAAATACAGATATTTCTAGTTCTAACTGACAATGCTTCTTGTGACAAAAACAAAATTTTATGTTTAGAATGGTGTTTCAGCACCATTCTTTCATTGCTGAAACCATTGTTTCAGCAACTTCCTAACTGAAAGTGAATAGTATATTTTGTCCAGCTTCTTAGTAGTAAAATGCTATTTTAAAATAACCACTGGGGGCGCCTGGGTGGCCCAGTGGATTAAGCCCCTGCCTTCAGCTTGGGTCATGATCACAGGGTCCTGGGATCAAGCCCCGAATAGGGCTCTCTGCTCAGCGGGGAGCCTGCTTCTCCCTCTCTCTCTGCCTGACTCTCTGCTACTTGTGATCTCTGTCTGTCAAATAGATAAATAAAACCTGAAAAAAATAAAATAAAATAAAATAACCACTGTTACCATTATTAATGAATTTTAGTAGTCATTGTTAACCATGATGATTAAATTTAAATAAAATATATCTTTCTTCCTATTTATAATTTTAGGTCAGCTACTGTAGTCATATGTCTTGTTTCCTATATATAGTAAATACTATTTTCATATTGGAAGACTTCAGAAGCTTCTTAGCTTTCAAAGAATGACTTCTGATTGGTGAGGGGCATGCAAATTCAGTATTATTCTTTCACTCTCAAAATAGAAACTGTAATACAAATCTTTCATTTCAATACAGTATATATAACAGGTGATGTGGTTTAAGTGGCAACAGCTGGGAGTTTTGCAGTATTATTACAACTCAGAATTCTATAATAATATTTCCTTTCCCCTTCAAGCAGTTGTTAATCTCCACTCATCTGTGTGTGGTTCTAAGTGTTGGTATAGCTTGCTTTCCTCATAAAATTATATCATTGATTTGTGAAGCAAAATCTTTTAGGTTAAATTGCTAGGCCATGGTCATTCTTAGTGGGATCCAATAAAAGCAAAATTCATATGGCAACATCATTTTCAAACAATTCCCCACCAAATTATGTTTTACTTATAAATTTGCTTACAGAGAAAGAATAGTATCCTATATCTGCATATGGAAGGAAAGTCACATCTTTTTTTTTTTAAAAAAGGGGTTGTTTTTTTTTGTCAGAGAGAGAGAAAGAGAGAGAGCATGGGCAGGGGGGAGGGGCAAAAGGAAGGCAGAAGCAGGCCACTGAGCAGGAGCCTCATGCAGGACTCTATCTCAGGACCCTGTGGTATTGACCTGAGCAGAAGGCAGACGTTTAACCAACTGAGCCACCCAGACGTCCTGAAAGTCACACCTTGACATGTACTCTAGCATTTCATTTATAATTTCTCTGGTAATGTTTATTTATTGAAAGATGCAGAAAATCTTTGAAAGCCAGTTTTTGAAGAACTTGTAAATGAAGGTGACACAATTAGCCCCCTTCCAACAGAGTATGGTTTTGGTTTTTTTTAAGATTTTATTTATTTGTCAGAGAGAGAGTACAAGCAGGGGGTGCAGCAGGAAGAGCAGGCAGAAGGAGAAGCAGGCTCCCCACTGAGCAGGGAGCCCTATGTGGGACCCCATCCTAGGACCCTGGGATCATGACCTGAGCCAAAGGCAGACACTTAACCAACTGAGCCACCAAGGCATCCCAGAGTATGGATTTTTGAGTAGATGTACCAATCTGATGTTAATTCTCTTGTTGCTTTGTGACCACTAGTATGGATATTTAGCATGTTCATGTGTTTGAAAATGTTGCCACCTTGGCCTCATTAGAACAAAATTCTAATTAAGCCATCTGCTCAAATAGTATTCTTAATAACTCTCCTATTAAACCCCAGGACTATTAAGGAGATTGTTAGTTTTGATTCGTGAGTTACTTGTTTCTGTCTGATGAGTTCAAAGTTTTTAATTGTTGAGTTTCTAACTGTTTCATGTGCCTGGGAGAGAAAAAGAAAAAATATTAAAAGGTTGTGTTTTCTACTCTTATGTGCTAACTTTTGTGCTGACAGTATTACAATTAAATTCACTGGTCAGACCTCTGGTAATTTGAGATGTTTTAAAATTTCATTTTTATATAACTGTTATATATTTGGGCAAAGTGACATCTACAGTTTTTATCCTAGAGTGATTTATATCCTAGTATTGAAGGAGATTTTGAAATTACGTAATTCAGAACATAAGTTTTAATACTAAGAAATACCCATAGTTCTTTTATTTATATGGTTGAATGACCTTATTGAGATTTACAAAATAACCATATAATGTTTGTCTCTTAGAATTACCCCTGGACTCTAAATTTGTAAGATTCTTTTTTTTTTTTAATTAAAGATTTTATTTATTTATTTGAGACAGAGAGAGCACAAGCAGGGTGAGGGGCAGAAAGAAAGAGACAAGC
Organism: Mellivora capensis; assembly: GCA_004024625.1. Classification (NCBI taxonomy): domain Eukaryota; kingdom Metazoa; phylum Chordata; class Mammalia; order Carnivora; family Mustelidae; genus Mellivora; species Mellivora capensis. The sequence goes on along the minus strand of PISX010013488.1, from coordinate 49,925 downwards.
AGACTCCACACTGAGCACAGAGACTTTATGTGGGGCTCGATCCCCAGACCCGGAGATCATGACCTCAACTGACTAAGCCACTCAGGCGCCCCTGTAAGATTCTTTTAAAATATCTCATAAGCATCTGGCTACTATCCAAACCCTCATTTAGTATTATACAGTGGAAAGACATTGACCATCAAATAAACCTTTAATTTTTATGAAGGAAAAAGAACCATGTATCTAGCAAATGTACTTTCAAAATAGCAATTCTTAAAAAAAAAATGCTTTGTAATACACTACATCACCTGATTAATGAAAAGGGATTAACAAATGTATTTGTATCTGCAACTATAAAATAGAGCTATCCTATTACTTTCCTTTTGATGTACAGCATCTAGATTATATTATATTGCATGTATATGTCATTATATTAAAATCCATACTGTTTTAGGACTGAAAGACCCCTAGTGATCTACACCAGTGCTCCTCAGATTGGATTTACCTGCAGTGCTTTAAAACTTGCTTAGCATAAGCATCCTGTAACAAATGGAAATCTCTGAAATTGGACCCCAGGCATCAAAGGTTTAAAAATTCCCCAGGTGATGGGAGGCCTCACATAATAGTAAGTGGCCTAGTGAGCCTCAAATTTGTGCATAAGAACCACCTATAGAATTTGTTACAACATGGATTCTTGGTCCTTATTCCCAGAGGATCTAATTCAGTACATCTGGACTTGGGTCTGAAGCGCTTCAAAATCCCAGGGGATGTGGACTGAACTGAACCCCACCCCCATTCATTTGTTAGAGATAGGGCTTTTAGGAGGTAAAATTACTTGAGGTCATAAAAGTGGGGTCATCCTGTAGGACTGGTGGCCTTATGAGAAGAAGAAAAGAGAAAGATCCTTCTCTTTCTACACATGCATGCCCCAGGAGAGGCCATGTGAGGATACAGTGAGAAAACAGGAAGAGAGCCCTCACTACCCCCCAACCCCAAAACCAAATTTGCCAGCACCTTGATCTTGGACTTTCTAGCCTCCACTACTGTGAGAAATAAATTTCTGTTGTGTAAGACACCCAGTGTATGGTATTTTGTTGTGGCAGCCCAAGCTGACTAATAGGCCAAGCGGTGCTGATGCTGGTGGTCCATAGACCGCATTCTGAGTACACTAGCTGAAGCCACATTCCCCAGGAATTCTGTTTCAATTTGTCTGAGGGTAAGTGCAGGGCATCATTATTTTTTAATGTTTCCCGGGTGATGTTGATGTATAACCAGGACTGAGAACCTCTGATCAAGGCCAATTGCTTCAACTTAAAGCTAATGACACTGAGACTCAAGGAAGTTAAGTGGTTTGCCCTAGTTATCATGTATGCTATTGTTAAATTTTCCAGATTTATAGGGGGAGAAAAAATTTCTCCTGAGGCCACACACTAGTATGTGAAAGATTTAGTCCTAGACCCCAACACTCTCCATTTCTAGGACTGACCCATTCATTTCTCCCCAAACAACATTAATTTGTTTAATTCAGGTAGATTCATTTTAACTGGCTTTTTCATTGTAGTACAATCCAAGAATGTTGTATTCTGTGTTCTAGGTCTGCTCCAAAATTGTTGCTATTTGTTATGACATGCTTAATGACTGATCATAAAGTGAGATTATACACACACACACAAATTCATATGTATATATGTACCTCCATGTGGCTGATCTTCACACTGTAACAGTAATGTGCTCACTATGAATAAAGACACTGCCATCTAGCATTATCCTTTTTTTTTTTCATCTAAAGATTTTTATTTATTTATTTGAGAGAGAGCATGAGCAGAGAGGAGGGACAGAGGCAGAGAGAGAGGGAGAAGCAGACTCCCAGCTGAGCAGGGAACCTGCCATGGGACATGATCCCAGGACCCTGGGATCATAACCTGAGCTGAAGGCAGAGCTTAACAGTCTGAGCCACCCAGGTGCCCTAGCGTTATCCTTCTTCCAAGTAGCAGGAAGTGTAGAAAATTGAGTCATGCAATAAAAATGTGAAAATTTGTTAAAACTTTTGAATGCCTTAAAAATCTCAGGCATAATGAGGATAAATGACTCAAGGAAGGTAAAAGTTTATTGAGAATTTTACCTCAAGGACAGGAGCTTGGTTAGGTGACAACTGTTAAATATATAGTGATGAGCATACTTGGCCCACACGTCAGTGGAAAATTATATGTAGCATACACTATCAAGTTTAACAATGCTGAATGCAGGGTGCCATCAATTTACATTTTGAATAGGAATTTGATTTCCTCCAAAAATAAAGCTTACTTCTCCATATGCATCAATATTTTGTTAATGGGAAGAATGCAGATTTACATTTTTAAATAAATTGCTACAGTTCATGTAAAATATGAGAACTTCAAAAGAAGAAGTTAGACTTTTTTGGCCAAAGATACAGCATAGAGAAGTGGGAAGAAGAACATGTAGCTAGGACCCAGTCTTCCCATCTCTACCAGTAATTAGCAACAGGAACTGGCAATCACCACCTATGCTAACCTCAGTTTCTTAGGAAAATGAAAGGGTTGGCATATGATGATTCCAAGGTTTCTTCTTTCTTCTTTTTTGCATAGATGAGAAGTGCTTCTAAGAAATGCTGTTTTTCTGTTAGACTGGAGTTGGGTTTTTTATTTTGCTGTTTTAGGGTTTTTTTTTTCCTTTTTAGCATTTTTTAAAACACCAGTTTTCCATTTGGCCATGAGGAGCAAAAATGACCACCCCAAAATGGAATTATTTATAAAAATCATAGGAACTAGAATGCGGAAGAAGCTATCTGTATTCTTTGGAGTTAGTTTAGAAAAATGTATAGAAAAATGTCGTTGGGTTACATACTTAGGCTTAATATCAGCAAACTGGCAATTATTCCTGTCATCCAAAAGATCATCTAAAAGATTTTATCAAAATGCAAAACAGCCAAGATTTTCTTTGCTTAATACAGTTGATCTCGTTGGCAGAAGAAAAAGTCCTGAGTAGCCTAGCTGTTAAATGTTTCATTGGAACTTAGTATTTATAATACTTGGACAGCAGAAATTTGAAGTGAAACGTTCACTACTGAAACAACTTCACTAGTTCAGCTAATACTAAAACCAAGTATTACTTCTTCAAACTGCATATTCAACAGTAGTACTTAGAAATAAATATATTAGTGAACTGGTAAATGAAAAGCAATCTTCACGATATTTTATGTAAATGAAAGTAAATGTAAAGCAATCTTCGTAATATTATATGTAATTATTAAACCATTATCGATTATGTGGTAAGTTAACATAGTATCTAAATCTAATGCTTCATTTGGTTCAAGTGCCCATTTAGTAACACTTCTACAAAATGGTGGTTCCCAAACTTTCTATATATTGGAATCACAGGGCTTTAAACACCCCAGTCAGTATGCTTTGATTGGCACAGGCCACCAGAAGTTGGCCACCAGAAGCTCTAAAAGCTCCCTACATTGTTCTAATGCTATGGAACATTGGTTCTGACTTTGGCTGCACACTGGAACCATCTGGTATATTTAACAACATATGGGATGCCAGGGCTTCATTCTAGAAAGAATTAAATCAGAATTTCTGAGAGTGAGCCCAAACATTGCTGTGTTTTTAGGTATTCCCCCCAAGGTGATGCTAATATGGCATTAGAATTACTACTACAGAATATTGCCAAAGCAACTCCTTATCCTCCTAAATATATTAGCATAAAGTCCCATAAGGCTTAGCTTCCAAACTAATGCAAAGCTGGCCTAATCTCAACTACTTTCAGCTGCATTGTGAGTGAGTGGGGTGCCTGAAAACAGAAGTTGGGCTATTTCTTGGAATAACACACTGAAATAGCTCATGGACATTGGGCAGTCAGATTCCTGGGCCATGAACCTGTCCTCAGAATCTTCTTAAAGCAATTCTTCCTTAATTGCACTTTTCTGGAAGAAGCCAGAATTTGGTAAAAAGAGGAGGATTAAGTACTATTGAAGCGCCTGTTTTAAGGAATCACTAAATTAAATCAATGAACATCCATTCTAAGCTCCTCAGTGATGTTGACAGTTCTTTACAGTACTCAAAAGCCACATTTAAGAAAAATATTAATATTAATATTAAATATGCTTAAACTACTTTCGGTTCTTTTCATGACTCCAAAGAACAAACAACATCAGTCATTCATGTTGCAAATATCAATAATCATTTTTTAATTTCAGAGAATAGTGCTGTCCCTTGGCAGGTGTATGGGACACCTTGGGTGTTTTGTTTTATTTTATTTTTTGTTTTTGTTTCGTTTTCTCAAGAGGGGAAGGCAGGGGGAAGGGGCAGAGGAAGAAGGAGAGAGAATCTTAAGCAGGTTCCATGCCCAGTGTGGAGCCTAACACAGAGTTCAATGTCATGACCCTCACGACCTGAGATCATGACTTGAGCCAAATCAAGAGTCAGATGCTAAACACACTGAGTCACCCAGGTGCCCCCACCTTGGGTAGTTTTAAAATAAATCAGTAAGTGATATAAAAATGATCTATTCAAAAGTCAATTGAGAATGGAGAATAACTTTGACCTGAGGACACTCAAACTGAAAGTGGGGGTTTTAGGTATGAAGTTAGTATGCACCAAGTGATTTAGCAGAAAGAACTTGGATTTGACATCAGAAAACGTAATCCTATGTGCTCTGAGCCACTTATATCTTGGGAAACTCACTTCAACTCTCTGAGCCTGTTTCCAGTCAAATGAGGCTCGTAATGCTAACATCAGTAGCCTGGCAAACGTGATCTGTTAGGAGATTTTAAGGCCAGGAAATATGTACCTGAATAAGAATTATATATAAAAGCCTTAAATTGTGACTGAAGATGGAGAGGGTACAATTCAATTGTGATTAATAATACCGGTAAATGTTTTCTTTTGTTTTAATGATGAAAATGAAGTTCAGAAAGCTGGAGTCATCTGAAGATGAAGCAGCAGCAACAGAACAGTCTGGGCATTGGAGAGGGGCCGGTCGGCACTGGACAAGTCAGGGAGGCTGTGGGTATGAGTCAGGGGGACTGGAGAAGCCTGTGATGGATGTCTGAGCAGGGCTGAAGGCTCAGAAATGGAAGGGAAACTGACGGCTGTTACTGAGTAAGTGCAACTCAAAGGCCCTCCGGCTTGAGCAAACAAAAATGATCATACCTCTTCAGTGACTCAAAGATGAAACTTTTAGGTGTAGGGTGAAGCAGTTTTACAAATAGACTATTTGGCTTAGGGAGAGAAAGAAAAAAAAGCATTTCAAGGATGGAGGAAGTTGTATGGTCATGGACCAGCTCGCTGGTTAGTAAAACCTAAAGGGCAAATTTGAGTTTATTGAATTAAACAAGAGAACCGAAAATATGTGCTTTTAACAGCCCTATAAAATTGGGGTCCATTAGGCTAGAGCCAAGAATAAACCATAAGGACAACTATATATATATATATAGAGAGAGAGAGAGAGAGAGAGAGAGAGTGTTTGTTTTCTTTATATATACATATATTTTTTTGTTTTGTTCAGACCAAAAGACATAGAAGGGATGCTCCTATTTGAGATAAATAGACGACAAACAGAACACATTCCTTTTTTCTTCCTTATCATGAAAAAATAACCCTTCAACTGAAAGAGTAAAATGAACTCTTTGAGAACTAATTACAAACTTAGGTGAAGAATTTGCACGAAGATAACCTAGCTCTCTAAAGCTTAACTTGTCTACAAAAATTATATCTCAGCAAGGAGAGTTTTCAAATAAGGACTTTCATCTCAAATCAGCACAGAGAGAAATGAACTAAAAGACCAGAGATAGACAGGTAGAGTTCCAATTTTCAAAAAAGCAGCACCTAGGTTCCTGAAATTAACACAAGGGGCTTTTTACACATCCTGAGAAAAATCAATAAACCTATTCTTACAGTAATATCTAGGCATTTAGAAAAGTCAGAAATCCAGAAGTTAACAAGAATTCACTAAGTAGTCATTTCCTTTTTTTGACAATGTTGCTATGCCACTAGAGCAAGGACATCTCATAGACAACACATTTGTCTGTATCTGGGAGGAAGAGGTTGCTTTTTCCTAATCCCTTGGCCTGGGTATGGGTGGGTAACTTTTTCTAATTTCTACAAAGATGCCAAGCACACATGCACTTTAGCTGCTGCTCTGGAACAAGAAAAGAAAATATGACTAAGTAACACGTGAGTCCTTCATTGATGAGAGTATTCATCAACAGCGTGCTAATTCGGTGTTAGCTGGCAGTGGGAAGTGCCTCAGAATGAGGACTTGAATGATGACATGGCATACAGACCAAATTTGCAGAAGACATAATTGGGAGATAGAATTACTCAATTAATTACATCAGTGATATTCAGCGTGTCAACGAGCTAAAAGAAGAGGCGTGACAGCACGGTCCAACTTAATAGAATCATGTTAAGGGATGAACACCAACTAGAATAAGTGTGGGTTGGGAAGGTGTGTTTCCGAGTAGTCATGAAAAAGCCTTGACTACTTCAGAGATTTAGGAGTAATCCAGCAGTCATTAGGGTAATACTGCTGCCCTAATAGCTCACTTGAGGGAATACAGTAATTAGAACAAAGCCATTCAACATCTTTTTACTCTGTTATTTAGATGAAACCTTGAGTTTATTATTGGTGTTAGATTTTAAGAGGGACAATGGCAAAGGAAACTGCCTTCTAAGAGCTTTTCAGAAAGGATGCAGAAAAGCTGATGGAGTTGGTTCCAGACAAACTGGAGCACTTTTCTGTGCAGTCAAGGTGCCAGATGCTTCCTGGAAGACACCAGGGATCAAAATTGCCAATCTTTGAGGCATTTTATAGAGGGGATTTTTGCAAGGGGAAGATGTTATCCAAAAGCAGATTCTAGATCAAATGAAAGCAAAACTAGGTGTGAAGGGAAATAAATGACAATGGGTACTGTCACCTTTGAAGAGTTCTAGATCGGGGTTGCCCATTATGATCACCTGGGAAGAGATTTTTAAAAGCTGCTGCTTAGATTCTAGCCCTAGAAATTCTGATTTATTGGTCTGGTGTGGGGCCCTCATTGAAAGTATTTTATCAAAGTCCCTCTGCTGATTTACTGATCTAGGTTGGAAAATCGCTGACCTAGATGACTACTTGTTGAGAAGTTAAATAAATCAAACCAGATGCTTTTTCTAAGGTGTCTTCCAAATTCGAGATCAATGGAAACGAACACTTCTGGATTACTTTCTACAGCTAGGCACTTTCACAATTAATCCTCTCTAATTGAATTAATACATGTAAATCCCTTAGTACAGTGTCTAGCAATATAGTAACTCCCAAATATTAGCTATTTTTTATTGTACAACCATTCAGCGGAGGTACTGTATCTCTACATTACTGATAAGGAAACCGAGACACTGCAGTTAGTTTTCCAAGGCCTCTAGTAATAAATTGCAACTAAGGATTTAAACCAGATTAAAGCCAGTTCTAAATTAGAGAGCCCTTTCTCCTCTGCTCCACAGGTCACCTTTAAAACTGGGAAATTTATGCAAATCAGTGGTTTACCTGAGTGAACATTTACAAAAATTTAATGAAACCACTTCCTGTTGAACTGTTTGTAAGGAATCTCTCTTCAAATGCATTTTTTTTGGAAAAGGAGAAGCATAAAAGTAGACATCCACATATTTCTCCTAATGTGGCCTAATGTGAAAATTCTTGAGAACCTCTGAGGACAGGGGAAATGGATGGAGGTGGCCTTTTAGAACTCAACAAAGCACTTTGAAGTAAAACGAGGAAAAACTGCTATCTGGTAAAACATCTCTGATTCTAATGAATGGGTAAGCATCTGTCACTTCTGTACCTCTAGCTCTGGCAGGTTTGATTACACGCTAACACTGAGAGAGGCAAAAAGTCAGGCCTCAGGTGATGGCCTGGTCATATAGGACACCTCCCTGGAGCCAGGATGGACCAGGCTGCGTGCAGTGCCTGCTTTAAGGAAAGGGAGCAAACTTCTCCAAAGAGGTCGAGACTACTAAGGTTGCAAATCCTCCACCTGAAAAACTTTGAGGGATCAGAGTTCTCTCTCCTCTCCCTCCTTCTCCCTCACCGTCATCCCTACACGGGCCTAGAAGGTAAGGTAAAAGAAATTTCCTCTTGAAATCCGAGAACATCAAATGCTCTGTCCCAGATCCCTTTACCTTTGATGATTTAAAATCCGTTGAGTTTGCAGGGTTCAGTGCTTTAGGATTTAGGGATCTCGTCAGTGCAGTTAAGGGGAGAACTGCTTCTAAGTAGGTGATTTCCTCCCTTCTCTCTCAGAGTAAAATCGAACGCAGGAAAAAAGGAGGAGTAACGATTGTGGAGAAGGGGAGGGGAGTGGGCAACAGACCCGGGAACAAGGTTTCCTCGATTTCCTTCCCCAGACTGTGCGGAAGCGTCAGCTCCTCCCCTCCGGGCCTCCAAAATTATCTTTCACAGTCGGACCCGAAGCGTGTGGGTCACTTGGAAACTAAAGCGACTCGGAGCCAAAGAGGCCTGGCAAGGCAGGGGTGCGTGGAGGGGAAGGGTGCGTGGGGCCCCAGTGGAGGGGAAGGCAGAACGCAGCGCGGAGCCGGGAGTCCCCCGAGGGGAGGCGGGGAGAAGGCGGGGCGGGCCGGAGGTCGGGGCCCGCGTGGACTGGGGGGGGGTCCCCGTTTCCCCCTCCCCATTCTCGCCTCCCCGGGTTCTGGTGACGTTGCGGTTTCCTCCTCCCTCCGCGGAGCCTCAGCACCGGCCGCGTCCCGCCCTCCTCCCCCTTCGCCCACACCCCACACCCGCCCGCCCAGCTCGCAGTAGCGCCGCCCGAGGCTGCAGCGGCGCATCCCGTGGCGCGGCGCCCACCGGCACCCTAGGCGCGGCGGGCGCGCTGAGGGCTCGGCTCTGAGGGCGCCGCGGGCCCGGGCGCCCTGGAGTGAGGGGGCCGGGAGGGGGCTCCGGAGCCTGGGCCGAAGCTGGGGCGACGACGCCCGAGAGGACGAAGCCGCGGCGAGGAGCGGTAAGCGGAGGGGCGCGCGCGGCGGGCGCCGTTCTGGGCCCCGCGCGCCGCAACTTTCTTCCGGGGTCTCGGGCGGGTCCCTGGGCGCCGGCGGCAGAAGGAGAGCCACGTCCCCCTGCAGGGCGCGGAGCGCTGCGGGCTGCTCGCCCGGGCCCGGCGCGGCTGGGCTGCTGGAGAGCGCGCGAGGCGTGGAGCCCGAGCTCTGGGCTTGCTGGGTCAGGGCAGCTCCTAGCCCCTTCCCACCCCTGGAGCGCCCGGCGCGGAGCCGGCGCACCGTGAGGTCCCGGACACCGCTTTTGGCGCCTCGGCTCCGGGCGGCCGCGCGCCGAGCTTCCCCGGCCCGCCCGCGGGGCTCCCGCTCCCCTCTGACGGGTCGGCGGGCACAGCCTCGCGCCCTTCTCCCCCTGCGTGCCCCGCTAGTTGGGGAGGGGGTGGTGATGGTGGTGCGTGCGGACCCCTCGGTGCGCGGGCAGCCCTTCCGAGCGGCTGCGGAAGCGGGGGAAGCGGGTCCCGAGCCTCCCCCGATGCCGGATTCCAGCGCCGCTTGGCTCCGCCGACACTCGGAGAGATTGTGGGTAGAGCTCTCTCGCAGGCAGCGCCTGGTGGTGGTGGTGGGACGCTTGACTCACAGGCTGGGAAGCTCTGTAAGCAATGCCACATGGGCTCGAGATCTGTCGCGGCTGGAATCTGAGCTAAGTTTGTGACCCGGGAACTTTCTCGTTTTCATCGCTCATTTGAGGCAGCAGCCTCCGCTTAGGCTGGCTGCCACCGAAGCTTGAAACCAAATCCTCTGCTTAAATGCGGGAGCCTCATTTACCTGGAATTCCTTCGGTCGGGAAACGACACTTGGAGTTTCTAGGGATCTTCGTGTAATAAAGTCCTTTCAATTTTCTTTCGTTCGACCTGGTTAATGAGCCATTAAATTTGAGAATCTACGTTCTCGCTTAGAAATCTTTTCAAAACAGGCTTTTCAGTATTTTTGACAGAATTTAATCTTTCAGGAACTCGCTTTTCTGCAGCCTTTTAAAACTTTTCTCAATAAATGATAACTTCTGAACTGATATATGTGCCATATTTGGTAGAATATTCAGACAGTACTACCAAAATGGGATCACAAAAATGTAATGACCTTGGAAGAATAGACTATGGGATGATCTAAATATTTGTCATGTGCTAACTTTTTTCTTTTAAGGTCACCATATGGGCCTAAGTCCTTTTCTGAAGTGTGTAGGTTAGATGCATTTCAGTAAAAACGAGAAAGGGTGAAATTTAATGCCTCCATCATCTACTGACCCGCTGGTTGGATACAGCAAAAAATGCAAGACAGGGCTGGTAACTGAGGAAACATACAGAGGTATGTAAGAAACTGCCCTAGTTCTCTTGGCTTTGTCAAGGATGGGAGAGAACATGAAGAAGCAGCACCCGGGAGTTTGAGCCTGGGAAGTGTCATTTTCCATTGATTGGTATATCGTGTCTGTCAGTTTCATCAGTTTTTGGTTAATAAAGACAATGGCCTGTGAAGTACATTTTTACATTCAGGTTAATAACTACTTATAGTACAGTCATCTCTGAGGTTAGGGGCCTCTTGTGAGAAGACACCGGCAGAAAATCAGCTAGGCTGGCCACATGAGGTCAGGACCATTATAGTGACTAACATTTGTGTGAGTATCAACTTTAGTATTTATAAAATTAGTTCACAAATTAGCTAATACATGTTTTCAGTGAGATCTGTGGTCTGGCTAGTCCAGTTAATCTTGCACTGCTGCCTGGAGGGGACGTGGTGGTCATCCATAAAGTTCTTAACTTCACAGTGTCCTACCTTCCCCAGTGCTTCTTTTTAAAGATTATTTAATCTCTGAAAAAGTGTTTTATGATTATAGGTGAAAGTGCATCCTGCAATTATGCAATAAAGTACTTATGCATATTTTCATGTTCTTCGTGGTAGATTATTTTGGTATTTATTTGTACTGCCTCAGATTCACACTGTGTTGAGTGAAAGAAATTACATTATTCCCATTCAGTATTATGACTGCAGCAAATGGTTGGAAAGGAATAAGGATAAAATATTCAAACTTGGGTTTTAATATGTCATATTAATATATTAATATATCATAATATATACTTTAATATACATATATGTCATGCAGTATGTATACATAATATATATGTATATACTTACTAAAATATGGTAAGTATTCTTATCGTTTTTCAGCCCCCCGCCCCTTCAAAAAAGAGAAAGAGTGTTATTGTCCTGGATTTTGTTTGTGACAGGCCTTGGAGTGAGGAGCCCGTGGTAGAGGGAACTTCAACATCATAGTGGATATTGGTATTTCATTTACTGAGAGGGGCTGGACCTTTACTATTCTGAAGGAGTGGATGAGGGACTCGATAAGGTTCCATGGGCAGCAGCCTCCTGAAAGAATGTGTCCAAGCCGAGGACTGGACAGTTCTTGTTACTGATGCCTGAGGGGTTCTTCATCTTGGAATTACACGGTCTTCCTCTAGCTGACCGTCACTCAGTTAGCCAGCAGATGTTTGGATGACACAATGAAATTCTCTAAAATGTAGAATCAGTGCCCAACATGGGAGTTAGGCAAGTGTATAAGCCCAGAGTACCAAAAAGAGAAAATGTTTTCCCATGCAATTCATTGGGTGAAGTTAGTGGCAAAATAGGAACTAGAGATTAAAATCCCAGATTCCTGAGGCACTGCTCCGTGAGTCCATCTGGTGACAGTGATAATTAGGGATGGATGAATTTCAAAGTGTTGCCAACACTAATGCCCAATTCTAATAGGAAATTCCCTTTTAAAAATTAAACTCTGGGGACGTCTGGGTGGCTCAGTTCGTTAAACTGCTGCCTTGGGCTCAGGTCATGATTCCAAGTTCCTGGGATTGAGCCCGGAATGGAATTGGGCTCCCTGCTCAGCGGGGAGCCTGCTTTTCCCTATCCTGCTCCCTCTGCTTGTTCTCTGTCAAATAAATAAAATCTTTAAAAAAAAAATTAAACTCTGCATTAAGGGGATAATATTTTTAATTGAAATAGTTGTTCTTTAAAGAAAATCTTTTTGGGGCACCTGGGTGGCTCAGTCATTGGGCATCTGCCTTTGGCTTGGGTCTTGATCCCAGGGTCCTGGAATTGAGCCCTGGGTGGGACTCCCTGCTAGGTGGGAAGCCTGCTTTTCCCTCTCCCACTCCCCCTGCCTGTGTTCCCTCTCTTGCTATGTCTCTCTGTCAAATAAATAAATAAAACCTTAAAAAATAAAAAAAAAAAATAAAATCTTTCTGTTAGTGAATAAACTTAGTCTCATGTTCTGATCTGTCTACACTTAGTGTTTCACAACTTCTAGTCACACACAGAAAAGGGGTTTGGTTAGCTGTTGGTGGAGAAGTGTCACAGAAAAGATTCAAACTAGTAGAAAGTGTTATCAGTGAGGTAAAGAAGTGCCATTAGGGGACGCCTGGGTGGCTCAGTTGGTTAAGCGGCTGCCTTCGGCTCAGGTCATGATCCCAGCATCCTGGGATCGAGTCCCACATCGGGCTCCTTGCTCGGCAGGGAGCCTGCCCCTGCCTGCCCCTGCCTGCCCCTGCCTGCCTCTGCCTGCCTCTCTGTCTGCCTGTGCTCGCGCTCTCGCTCTCTCTCTCTCTCTCTCTCTGACAAATTAAAAAAAAAAATCTTTAAAGAAGTGCCATTAGGTTTAATAAACTCTTGCTCACAAATTCATATGTTTAGACAATTGAAGGAAAGGAAAAGTCCCTGATAGATCATATAGCTACATGAATACTTGCATTTTAAAATCACCTAGTACTGTGAAGTTTTTTTTCATATCTAGTATTTTCATATTTTAGCCTATGGAAATGGAGAGTGATATAGAGCAGGTGTCTTATCCTCATTTTAGGGGTATGGAAGTGCAAATACTGTGGAGGTAAGAGACTTGTCGGTCATATTTTTTTTTTACAAATAATTAGTGGCTTACCTTAAATATGAGGTGAACCTATATTGTACTTTTAATTCTACTTTTCTCCTTCATGACTTCAAGTTCATGTGATTAAAGACTCTTATATTTCATTTTCCTACAGATGTTGTGTATTATCCCTTTTACTACTCACTGCTGACCAGGGACTGTCATCTCCATCCAATGCTTATGTGCTTCCCAGACTTCAGTAAACTGGCTGTTTACAGACCCTCTTCTCACAGCTCCCTCTTCTTCCACTCTAGGCCTTGTAAGGATTCCATTGTGGGGCCTCTTCTAATTCCCAAATTCCTGCAGAGTCCTAGGCACATGGCTCAGTTCTCATTAGCTGCCTTAAGGTCTTGGGGTGCTTTACCAGTTGTGTGGCTTGCTTCTGCTTCTCCAGGCAAGCTCCAGCCTGTTGAGGATGTGGAATCCAGATCCTCTTTCAGATGCCCAGAAGAGTATAAATCTGCAGGAGGCAGAGTGAGCTTTTGCAGAGCCTGTTGGAGATCACAAAGAAGAAAAGGGAATGATTTTCATTTGGCAAGAGAAGAAAAGACTGTTGAGGCCATCTGTTTATTTCTTGAATGGGGTAGTTTGTTCAGTCCTTAATTCAGGAGAATACTATGAATTTTTAATGTGTATTGAGATTACCAGTGTATTTCCTTCTAGTTGTTTCAATTCCTTCGGGATATTCCGTAAGCATGAACTTGGTAAGTGTTGTCATCAAATGTTAGTAAACAATTCCTGAAAGAACTGAATTTGTCTCTTCAGTAATATCTAGAAGCTATAAACATACTGATAATAAGTGTGGTTTGTTTTGACATTTTATATTTGGGAATGGTTATGGTTGTTAGATAAGTATGGTCCTGTTTTTAAAAATATAACAGAAGACGTATATGCCATTAACTCTCCATGGCTTGTACATGACATATGCATCGTTGGTTATCTGTGCCCATCCGCTTTGTCCTAGACAGGGTCAGAGAGAGTTTGCGACTGAGCGTATATTTCTGCGTGCCAAAAAAATTTTTTTATATTCTTTATGGAATTAATATTGCCTCTGTTCTCCCCAGTTAATATGAAAAAAGAAAAGGATAATCATAGTAAAATTCCATGTGTGTATTTAAATTAGTATACATTGCTCTTTTAGTAGAAATCAGATAGGTCCACAGTCAGTTAAAGAGCTGTCATTGAAATCTTTCCGACTGAAATATTCATGGCATACACAGATGCCTTAGAGTTGTAAATGTGTATTGTTGATTAAATCAAGGCTTCTGCATTTTTCTCGCGTGTAACAAACTTAGCTACTAAGCCATATGCACTTGATGCGTGCAGATGTTCTACCACACCAAAGCTGAATCAGCATTTCATAACTCTTAAGAGGAATTTGTAAAGGAAATGGGCTTACCAAACTTGTGGGTCTATAATATTTTTATTGATGAAGTACACAGGCCATATACTGACTTTACTGTTGGAGTCTCATGGCCAGTGCTGGAAAAATGGGGTTATTTGTTTGCAATTCATGAAGTGGGAGGTAACAAGCTTAGGCTGGTTATGTACGTTTCAGTGTGTCATGTAGGAAGTATTCTGCACATGTCGTGATGCTAGCAGGAATTACTGGTTTCCAGATGTCCCAGACGACAGATTGACGCTTCCATTTAGAAGACTCCCTTAGAGTGAAGCAGGGAAAGGGTTATTGCATTGCTAAAGTTAGTTTGCATCCAGAAAGTTGCGTCAGTGACAAGAAACTCAAGAATTGCATGATAAAAATCACCAAGTAGTTTAAAAGTGTTCGCATGCCAAGGTGCACTGGACAGCCTGACAGGCCCGGTAGAGGAGCAGGGAAGATGGCCTGGCTGCCCACAGCCCTGCTTACCCCCTCTACAGCGCTGCCTGTCATTCTTCTTGAAGCAGCTCTGTTTTAGTGGTTTGAGCCTACTGAGGTTAGACTGGAAATCATGGATTTCTAGAATTCCACAAATTCTGGTGAAGAACTCTTCTTGGGGCCTTGGCCGTTTCCTGATAGCATTCTAGGAAGTACAGTTGGGGCCAGACTCCCCAACCTGGTGGATAATCAGGCTTGGGCCAGCTGCATTTTGGAATCACCTGCAGTGTTTACACTTCTCCCCTGGGGGGAATGGGTCTGGCAGGAAGGAAAAAGTAGCCTGAAAGGGAATGTTGAGCAGCTGTTTTCCATCTTCCCTGAAGAAAAAGTAGAGGAAATCGACTTACAGCAAGCATCAAGAGGGATTTATGCTAAACACAGGGAAGTTTTTCTGAATGTTTTAACCTCTAGAATGGCTTTCTGACGGAGGCCTTGGAGTTCTTCTGTGTTTAGAGAGGTTTAAGTGAGGCTGTCCTGGAGGGATGTTAGCATCTGTCTTCTTGGGTTCTGATTTTATGACATTGGATCATCTGGATACGAAAATCTTAGAAATTAAAAAGGATTTAATTATATGAATATAGAAGAAATGGTCAGTTTTAGTGTTTGAAACTCAAGTTACCTTTATGGTTTCTATTTATCATTTTTGTTATTAGAACAAAATATTTGCTCACAGGCTAAATATTGATGATGTGTAAAAGTCCTTTAACATAATACCTGAAAATTCCTCTTCTCTATACTTAATATTTTCTCCCCCAAGGTTGCTTTTCTCCACATTTCTTTTTTATTCTAGAAAGCCTTAAAAAAAAGTTTTGGCACCAGACTGTAGTATTCCATTTGGGCTTTTCAGTAATCTTTTATGTTTTTCTGTTCCGTCTTTTATAGCATAACTAGACCGGCAGTAGTGGCCACAGGAACATATGGGGCATTCATCAGTCATGTGGTCAAAATACAGAGGTTGCCTATGTCAGAAAGAGTCTGGAAACTTGTCTCATTTACCAAACTTCTTATAGCAGTATTTATGGTTAAAAATAAATAATGGTATTTATGAAAAATGGAAAGTGAACTTTGTTTCATTTTTGTTTAAGAAAACAGAATCCCCAAGAGAATTGAGAGTTTCAGGCAGGTGGTTCTGGTTTTTTCTCAGTTAAAATTAAGCGGTACTTGAGGTGTAATTCTCGTAAAGCGGGTTCATTTTGATACAACACAAAGTGTTGGAAAAACCACTCTCAGCGTGTCTGAGGTTCAAGTAGTGTGATAGCAGTGCACAGTAGTAGAACCTGGCAAAGTCAGTGTCTTAGGCTACTGGTGTTAGGTGTTTCAACTTAGTTTTACAATACATGGTTTTAAGGCAGTTTTGAAATGTTTTCACAATTACCTTTCTCAAAGGAAACCTTAATTCTTGGAGGCACTGAAAAACCTGCAGACTTCTCTTAGGTAAGAGTATCTTTTGCTGGCCCCTTTGGTGGTAAGCTTAATTTCTTCTTCTTTTTTTTTTTTAATATATATATTTTTTAAGATTTTATTTATTTGTTTGTCAGAGAGAGAGAGAGAGAGAGCGAGAGCGAGCACGCACAGGCAGACAGAGGCAGAGGGAGAAGCAGGTTCCCTGCTGAGCAAGGAGCCTGATGTGGGACTTGATCCCAGGACGCTGGGATCATGACCTGAGCCGAAGGCAGCCGCTTAACCAACTGAGCCACCCAGGCGTCCCGCTTAATTTCTTCTTTACCTCCTTTATCTTTACCTTAAATCTTCCATGAGTTAGAGGCTATATCAGTTCTACTCAGAACCTAGTAAAACTAGAGAGCAAAATAAGAATCTGTTAGGGTCCCTGGCCGGCCAGCTGGAAGAACCAGTGACTCTTGATATCAGAGTCTTGAGTTCAAGCCCCACAGTGGGTATAGAGATTACTTAACTAAATGAACATTTAAAAAAATTTTTTATAAAGATTTTATTTATTTATTTGACAGAGACCACAAGTAGGCAGAGAGGCAGGTGGGGTGGGGGGAAGCAGACTCCCTGCTGAGCAGAGGGCCCAATGTGGGACTCCATCCCAGGACCCTGAGATCATGACCTGAGCTGAAGGCAGAGGCTTAACCCACTGAGCCACCCAGGCACCCCGAACATTTAAAAATTTTAAGCTCTGCCATTTCTTCTAAGGAAACAAACATTGTTGAGATTTGATTCATAACAAGTTAACCATGTGCTATGTTATGGTTCTAAGGTTCTCACCATTAAAATTTTTAGACTTACTGGGACTTGCATAGAATTATTCCATATTAAATTCAAATTAACAAATAGTATTATGAGTATCTGCTGCAAGGACTTGGGAACTTTACAAATTCAATTTCATTTCTAGTTGTTGAATTTCATCGTGCAAGTTTCAGGTTAAGTTGGACCACATTCAGTATCACTTCTTGGGGAAGAAATGTGTGTTGTATTTATACTACTAAATTGCCATAAAATGATAAATCCTATGCCTAAAGAAGGTGAATTGAGCTAGCAGTGTTAGGGCGATTTCATAACAGATCCTTCTTTGTGTGCTTACACCTTTTTTTCTTGTTGATGAAGCCACTGAAGTTTGGTTCAGTGATTGCAAGTTTTAGAAAAGATAAATCTGTGTTACTTGGGAATGAATGCTTTGGTATATAACTTTTTCCAATGTACTTTTGAACCTGGAGAGTTAGATGAAAGAACATTATACTCCAGTGATAGAAATACTGAAAGGATTTAGTCATTCAGCAAGTATTTGCCAGGTACTTCTGTGTTTGAAGGGACGTCTGTGTGGAGGTGAAGAGGGAAAGCATACAAAATAAATATGACATGGTTTCCAGCCTTGGGGAACTGTAAGATCTGGTGGGAGAAGGATAACCAAGTATGAAAATTCATGAGAACAACGAAGTGAGGGCCAGAACCGAATGCATGCAGTAGAATTGCAGGAAGGAGGAGATCCATAGGATTTCCCAGGCAGAGAACACCCAGCTAGGAGGGGAGAATGAAGTGGGTCTCAGAGGACTTCATGCCAGAAAGGGGAAGGAAAAAAAGGCATCGCAAGCAGGGCGGCTGAGCCAAGGCCCAGGAAGCAAAAAGAGGGTGGCTGCAAGGTTGAGGAAAACTTGGGAAAATCATGGGAATTCACTTCTCTCCTGTAACATTCTCTCTCCTTTCTTCCCTTCATTCTGGATCTGTTCCTTCACTGTTTTCCCCGAGTATTTCTGGAAGGTCTGATTGCATGTAATTAGCTGTGCATGCCACTATAGCAAACAGACCAAGACCCCCGCCTCGAAGACCCCTTCTAGCCCAGTGGGTAAGATTCACGTCCAATCCAGAGAGGACTGAAACCGTAAATATGAGAGAGGAAGATAACATACACCTTCAAATAGCTCGGTATGCATGTAACTAGTACAAAATGAGTACATTACTAAATGCATGTAAAGCTATAAACATTTTTATGGACCTCTTTTTAGGCCCAGTTCAGGCACCACCTCCCCAGTCCATCTTTCTCCCCACCCCCCCCCTAGTTTGTCATTCTCAGGCAAACATCCTTCGTTTTATTTTAGTGGTTTGTGTGAAAATTTCATTGCTTTTGCCATCTTATAAGATGGTGTAAGCACCTTCTTGGCTGGCATTGTTCCTGAATTCTCAAGGTCTATTGAATGGTCATATATGAGGCCACGGGGGAGACCACTTACGGATGAGTTGCAGGGAAGGCGTCATAAAGAATGTTGCATTCTTTGAGAAAGACAAGAGGTTGTGTGTGGAGTATCATGGAGAGCAAACCCCGGGAAAGAAGAGTAACAATGGGAATAAAAATGTGAGTTGTGCCCAAATAAGGAAGAGCAGGTAAGGGCAAAGGTAGAACTTGTGTAAGGAGGAAATGAGTGATAAAATGGCAGGTAAATGTTGGATTGTGGAAGCTCTTGGATGAGAAATTTATTTATTGTGAGAAATAGAGGCTTTTGGATAGGAAAGTGATATTATAATAGTGATTGTTTAGTTTGTGAGGAATTTGGTGGTTTACAAAGATAGTTGTTCCATGGGTAGTGTGGTCAGACTGCATGGGTTTCTCTCTCTCGGCTCTTCACTGTCTGTGACCTTGGGTAACTTAGTCAATCCACCTATGCCTCAGTTTCTTCATCTGTTAAAAGGGGATGATATTAATATCTACATTATGGGCCTGGTGAAATTAAATGAGTTAATCCACGTGAAGTCCTTAACACAGTTCCTGGCACTTGGTAAGCGCTATATATATTTATCGTTTATAGCAATAAGAATTACGATCTCTGCTTTAGAAAAGAGGAAATTTAGAGCTAGAACTGTATTTGCTAGAGCCGCTGTAGCAAAGTGCCTCTCACTGTGTGGCTTAAACAATTCTAGAGGTTAGAAGTCCACAATTCTAGAGGCTAGAAGTCCAGGATCAAGGCTTGGATGGGGTTGGTTCCTTCTAAGGCCACGAAGGAGAGTCTATTCCATGCCTCTCTGTTAGCTTCCGGCAGTGTCTGCCAATCTTTGGCATTCCTAGGCTTGGCAGTACTTCACCCTGATCTCTACCTTCATCATCCCATGGCATTCTCCCTGTGCGTCTCTTTGTCTCCGAATATCCTCTTTTTAGAAACATACCATATTGGATTAGGGACCCATCCTACACCAATATGAGCTTTTCTTTATTAATTATATCTGCAACAACCCTGCTTCTAAGTAAGGTCACATTCTGAGATGTGGGTGATTCGGACTTCTACATGATGAACTTTTACGAGACACAGTTCAACCCGTAACAGACTCCAAGTCAGATTTTTTGAGTCTACCACACTATGACCATGGTGTGCCAGAAGGATTGTGGAAAACAGAAGGAATCTATAGGTCTGTATGAGAAACAGTTAATGAGCTCCCCTTGGTTCTTCTCTTTCCTGTTTGCCTGGACCCGCACCATTCCCTGAACGGCCGCATGATGGACATGTCACAGAGAGCCCTGGGATATCGGTGTATCCCTGTCTCCTGAAGGGATCTTTTGCATTTCTTTCTTCTTTCCAGCATAGCAGTCTTTTGCTTCTTTCCATTTGGGCATTGGAGATAAAGGTATTCAGAGAAGTTTTGGGATATTATACTTGTAGTGGATAATTTCAGTCTTCTCTATAACTTTGGATGATAGATCACTGTCCATAGTATAGGTGATAAAAGAAGAATTCAATACTTTTGGGAAGAGGCAGAAATCCAAAGTGTCAACAGTAAGGGTTTTACTGAAAAGTCGATTGAAGGTGAGTAAGCGGGTCAATATGCTGAGGTCAGATAGAAGTTGAGGCCTCTCAGGTTTATTGTTGGAATCGAGGTGTAATGGGCAAATATGGTTGAGGTTTCTAAGTCACTGAGGACATTAGAAATATCCCCAAGCAATAGAAATTGCCTGTGATGGTTAAAAAGAGTACATCCACAAGTGGGGATTTCAAGTGGCAAATGTACCAGGAGAGTTACTGAGAGAACCAAGGGGTGGCCCCAGGAATCAAAAAGTCTTGCTCTACCTCCCTTGTGGGTTGGGAAGAGTGAGGTGTGGCCTCCCAGAGAGCACAGCAGAGCATAAGGTGTCACTGAAACAATCTAAGTTTCTTTATAAAATCTTTAATTTGGAAGGAGCCTAAGTGACACCTGGTCCCCTGCCTCATTTAACTCAGGAATTGCCTGACAGGTGGGTCCTCTTACCTCTACATTCATTTAGGACGATACATGAGAAGAAAGTTAGAAAATAAGCTCAGCACAAAATGAGTTTTCTCCAGCATCCAGCTCCACAAAGAGAATGCCATCAGGTTTGACCAAAAGAATAGCTAAGTGGAATCTGGTTGTGAGCAGAGGTTGGTTGAGATGGGTAGGTGGAGATGAGAAGTGTATGCCTAGATTAGGAGATGCGGAGAACAGGCTGACATTCCCAGAGTAGGATGCTAAAGACAGTGCAACATAGAGACAGTTGATTCACCAAGAAATCCAGTGAAGATGCATGACCTTGGACATACCGACACAAACAGTAAATAGATGGCCGTGTTTCAGGCTCTGACTTGGGGTATTTTTGTCAGGACACTTTTTTTTTTTTTGGCCTGCGGATCTGTGGCCAGGAGTTACTCTTTTGTTCTGCATGGTGATCATAGTTTCCAGCAGTCTAGTAAAGCTTTTCCTTAGATTGTTTCCTGGCTAGTAACACTTTATAGATCTATAAAAATTCACCATAGTAAGATATTTAGCACAAAATAATAGGAGTAGAATAGTTGTACGAAAAATCATTCATTAGAAAGCATCTAGATTCTTTTGAATTCTCTAACTAAAAGAAATGTTATCAGTACAGGGAATTTTGTTTTAATTTACAAATAGCACTAATAAAGCCCTTATACCAAACCATTAAATAATAATCTTTGGGAATACAGTTAGAAGTGAGGACATGAATCACTCTAAATTTTGAAACAGAACAACTTTAATAAATGTCTTAGCACCAGACAACCAACCATGCAGCAGAAGGAGAGGCCTGGCTGGTCTGGGCAGGAGTAGATGGGAAAAGTGGTAGAATGTCTAATCCAGTGTGCAATGGGCTGAAAGTTTTGTGGTGGCCTTTAGAGAAAGATCTCGAGAAAAACCCATGAAAACCATCTATGGACCATGGGAAATAGAATGGGATACTCAGGACATGGAGTGTGGTCTGAGGTGAGCCAGGCATGTTAACAAGGATGTGGCAAGACTTGGGGGGGCGTGGCAAGACTTGGGGGGCACAGCAAGCCCCCTGCAGCCTGGGGCAGATATGGTGAGAGCTTGGTGCCTGAGGGAGGATTGGGAAGGCAGTGGGTATGGTGACAGCTGTCAGTAAAGTGTAACCTTGAAAGGATCAAACATTGTAGTCCATTTTACCTCCAAACGGTTTGTCTTGGTACACAGAGATTTTTATTACTTCTTTTTGTGTAGTTATAGTAATATAGTTATATAATTATGTGTATAGTTATCTCTGAGTTTTGTTTTTTTTTTTAAGATTTTATTTATTTATTTGACAGAGAGATCACAAGTAGGCAGAGAGGCAGGCAGAGAGAGAGGAAGAAGCAGGCTCCCTGCTGAGCAGAGAGCCCGATGCGGGACTCGATCCCAGGACCCTGAGATCATGACCTGAGCTGAAGGCAGAAGCTTTAACCCACTGAGCCACCCAGGCGCCCCTATCTCTGAGTTTTTAAAGGTAAACATCTTGACACATTAGTGAATCCATTCAGTAAATAAACTCTGCATGTTTATTAAGTGTTGGGCACTCTTCTAGGTGTTGGGGATACAGCAGAAAGCAAAGTGCCCTCATGGAGCTTGCTTTCTAGAAGGGGCAGCCAGCAGACGAAAGAAATATTAAATTATGTAGTATATTAGAAGGTTATAAGTATTATGAAGAAAAGTAAAATCTGGAAGGGAGTTAGGGAATGGTGATGATTGATTTAAATAACATGGTCACAGCCAGCCTCGCTGGGGAAGTCACGTTTGAACAACAACTTAAAGGAAGCAAGAGAGCAAGCCATGTAGGTGTCTGGGGGGTTCCCATTCTTGGCAGAAAGAACACAGGCACTGAGGAGGGGTGCGGAGAAGGGAGCGCGCCCCATGAATACAAAGAGAGCAGGGAGGCCACATGGCTAGAATGGGGAAAGAGAGAGTTGGGGGTCAAGAAAGCAGAGAGGCAACATGGGCAGGCCATGTAGTACCTTAAGAGTAATTGTAAGCACTTTGGTTCTTGCTCTGAATGATAGGAAGCTACTGAAGGATACTTAATTTAATTTAATTTAATTTATTTATTTTTAAAGATTTTATTTATTTGACAGAGAGAGAGAGAGCAGGCAAGCATAAGCAGGGGGAGTGGGAGAGGGAGAAGTGGGCCTCAATCCCAGGACCTTGGGATCACGACCTGAGCCAAAAGCAGCTGCTTAACCAGCTGAGCCACCCAAGCACCCGACTGAAGGATTTTAAACAGAACAGTGACATAATCTGAATTGTAATTGAACAAGGATGGCTCCGGCTCCTGTGTGAAGAATGGCCATTGGGGGGTAAGGGTGAAGGCAGGCAGACTAGTTTAGAACCTTTTGCAGTAATTCCTGCAAGACATGGCATGGCTTAGGTGTTATGGCAGTGGTGAAAGCGTCTGGATTCTGGATGTATTCTGAGGGTGGAGTCAACAGAATTGGCTGATGGTTTAGACATGGAGACAGAGTGGGTAAGGGAAGGGGGGGGGGTTGGGCCTCAATTGCTGGCACGGTTGATTGCCAGTAACTGAGATGGGCGAGCCCTGAGAAGATAGTGCCTGTGTCTTTCGGTTAATTACATGTATGTATCATTGTTTTACAAATCTGAGTTTTGATTATGATTCATAAGAGGACGTTTGGAAAGTACTCAGGGATTTTGGTGCCAAAGAACTATGATCTGTGAGACAAAAATGAGAATTGAAAAAAGTGCATATAAAAATGTTTGAAAAAAAATGTTTGAGAATGTTAAAGGCAGCAAAAAAGTTAAATGTTGTCATTGGTGAGTATTTGAAGACTGGAAAAATGGAAGAATGCTTGAATATAAATAAGGAATGAAAAAGAGCTTCATTATAGAGAGAAAAGCATCACTCTCCAAAATATACATGTGTATACATACTCATGAATGTATATATACACTCATCCAATACATGAAATTTTTATTTTGATTGAATAAGCTGGAATTGTAGGTTTAATGCCAGCAAATTACTTTCCCATGAAATTCTTTTAAGCCTTTTGCCTAACATCTGTGTGTTTCATTTTTTTGGATAATACCTACAACTTTGAGACCATCTCTAAGTCTCGTACTGTATATTTTGTTCTGTCCTTTGCTTCAGCAGCAGGATCCTTGGACAGAATCATTTTTCTGGGGATAAATCCTAGAAAAATAGCAAAACTTGAGCACAAAAAAAAAAGATTTGGTGAATAGTATCCCAGTACTTTCTAATGGGGCCAATTGTATAGCAAGACTCGCACTTCCAATAATAATTTAGATGACTGGACTAAAAAGAAGACTGGGGAGGGGGTTCCCCAAGACCACTGACAGAGCCAGTGATCCACTAGAAGCTGCTCACAAAAAGGTGTTTTAATCATGAATAAATATGGTTTGACACAGCCAAGGATACAGATTAAAATCAGCAAAGGGGGGG
>PISX010013488.1:0-25835 GCA_004024625.1 Mellivora capensis | reverse complement strand
ATCTGGTCATGCTGGTACTACCCGGCCTGAGGCTGTAGGTACACAAACAAACTTGAATCTGGTAGAATAGAACAGGCCTTTTTTAGAAATTTTGCAGGGTTTGAGTGGTGGGCCTACCATTTCCTGCATAGGGTGGTTAGCATGGTAGGGCCTTGAGGATGGTATTAGTGTTTCCTAGGTTGTTATCAGAGGCTAAACCTATAGGACCAGATCCTGGAGGAGAATGATATCAGGACATACCCCATATATACATATATTTGGCTAAATTCATAAATGAGTGACACTTAGTAGATTACAAATGAGAGGTTAAGTGTTTTACAGTACGTAGCCTGAGAATCTGTAATTGATGTCATGGCTCATTCCATGGAGGTTTGCAGATACTGGGCTAGACCTACAAGGACATGTGGTGTTGACTGAAATCAGGAAAGAGGTGGAAAGGAGGAAAGGGAGCCTTCAAGTTGACCCTGCAGCAGAGGAATTGGTTCCTTCTTGTCTGGAGGCGGAGAAGTCCCATCATCTGCGCTCTGCAGGCTGGAGCCCGGGAAAGGTGGCGGTGTAACACCAATCCAAGGGCAGAAAAAGACTGATGGCCCAACTCTGGCGGGCAGGCAGGCTGAGAGTGTGGAGAGTGAGTGCGCATGAATAAGAATGAATTCCCCCTCTGTCTTTTGTTCTGTTCAGACCCTCAGTGGGCTGAATAAGGCTCACCCACATCAAAGAGAACAATCTCCTTTACTTTTATTTAGTCTGCTGATTCAAATGCTAGCCTCTTAAGGAAACCACTTCCTGGAGACACACCTAGAAGTAAAGTTTAGCAGATACCTGGGTGCCCATAGCCCGTCCGGTTGACATATAAAATTAACTATCACAACTGGTAAGAAAGAAAAATTAAAGGGGGGAGAGTTGGTTATAGAATTACAGGTAGTTTTATCTACAAATTCTAGGAGTTACATTACCAACTGAAAGTTAATGTGTATTGCCTTTTAGGGGAAGTAGAAAAAGAACTTCAATCAAGCATCAGATTTTTTGAAGTTACATTTAGGTTCAGTGTTTTTTTTCATCTTTCAAATTTTGTCAAGACTGGTGTTTATGTATGTAGGATGATTTTCTTTTTTTTTTCCTTTTTATTCTTTTAAAGATTTTATTTATTTATTTGACAGAGACTCAGCAAGACAGGGAACACAAGCAGGGGGAGTGGGAGAGGGAGAAGCAGGCTTCCCGCTGAGCAGGGAGCCTGATTCGGGGCTTGATTCCAGGGCTCTGGGATCATGACTCCAACCGAAGGCAGATGCCTAACCACTGAGCCACCCAGGCAGTAGGATGTTTTTCTGACTATAAACACATATGTGTCATTATGGTATATCAGAAAACTTTATCTCTCTATATAAATATTGGTTGATGAAGAAATAGTATTAGATTGAAGACTTCTTTTCTTTTTCAGATGTGTTGAGTTACTTGGAATACGTAGCCTGAAAGTTATAAATGTGCTGTTGAGAAGGAAGATGGAGAAACCTTTTGGCTGCAGATACTTTATATTTGTGAAAATTATTTGATATTTTTAGGCTCCCGATGACTCTACAAGGTTCTGAACACACAATGCATTGTACCTATTTTAAAAATAACATTCTGCGTGTGATGGTTTAATGAGCGCTTCTGCCTGGTGTCATGGCGCACTTCCTCTCTGTTGGACTGACCTTGGTTTCGCTGAGAAGAGGATGACTGCTAGTACTTACTGAACACCTTCTAAGCTCTAGACACCCTTTTAATGTTTTGGGTGTATCAGCAAATTGAAGAGCACAGAAACCCTATAAGGAAGGTATTATTTTATCCAGTCTACTTAGGGGAAAACAGGCACCTAGCAAAGACTGTGGTGGCACTGGGATTCAGACCTTGGAAGTCTGGCTCCAGCCTGTGGCCACAGCCACTAATCATGTTCTGAGGTGAACAATGATGACTAGCATTTTTGGGGAAGTCTTAACCAGAAGGTGTTAAGTGCTGTCTAAGTGTTATCTCATTTAATCTCCCAACTGTTATATGAGATGAGTACTATTTTCATCTTCATTGGAAACGAGGGACTGGGTTTCAATAGTTCGCTTGTCTAAAGTCACAGAGAGGTAAACAAAAGCCACTCTGATTCCCCTGTGAGCTCTCTTAGCCACGTCACCGGTCTGCCCTTGTTGATCTATGGCAGAAAGAAAAATTGTGCTTTAGTTTTCATGATTATTTATGGTTTTAACTGTTGTTTGAAATTATATGAAGTTATATTTAGCTAGTAGCTTCATTCTCTTGATCTTCTTTTCTATGCTTTATATTTTTAGCCAGTAATGCCAGAAAAGTGTTTTCATGGTTACAACTATTGCTGAGAAAGTCATAGCTGGTTTTGTAGAAACTTCCAGAGAATTTGTGGTTACTTACTGTTTAGAAGAATCGTGAGGGCAAAAAAAATTGTTAATTTTCTTTTGGGGCCAGCTGTAGTCAGTTAAATAAATTACATTAGACTAAGGGAGAATTCCTAATCACTTTTATTGTCAGAGTAATACAAGTTCTGCAGTTTAAAATGAACCAACTCAGGGGCTTGTGAATGGCTCAGTCGATTGAGTGGCTGACTCTTGATTTTGGCTCAGGTTGTGATCTTAGGGTCATGGGATTGACCAGTGTGGGGTTCCGCTCCTGATGGGGAGTCTGCTTGGGATTCTCTCCCTCTGCCCCTCCCTCCACTCCTCTCCCTGCTCATGTTCCCACGCATGTGCACCCTCTCTCAAATAAATAAATCCTTAAAAAAAAAAAACCACTCAGAAAAATCATTTCCTTAGATTTTTATCTTATAATTGTTAAGAGCAGAGCATCATTTTTCTTGTTTACTTTTTATCACTATGCCTAACAGGGTTCCTGGATTTAATAGCTGCTCAATATGTAGCTGAATTAATTAATTAATATTTACAATAAATTCTTACCCCTGACATGGATGGGAAATTGATTTTCCAGTTCTGGAAAACAATGCATTGGAAAACTTAATGTGCATAAATTACTACTTTTTTAGGGACACCTGAGTGGCTCACTTGGTTAAGCGTCTACCTTGAGCTCAAGTCATGATCCTAGGACCCTGGGATGGAGTCCCATATCAGGCTCTTTGCTCAACAGGAATCATGCTTCTCCCCCTGCATGTGCTCTCTCTCTCTCTGACAAATAAATTTTAAAAATCTTTTTAAAAATTACTGCTTTTTAAAAGCTTTGGAATACCAAAAAGAAATACACTTAATTTTATTCAACATTATATTATCTGAAAATAGTATCAGAATAAAAAATTTCTTTTCTTTTAAAAACCATTTTATTTATGTATGTATTATTTTAAAATATTTTATTTATTTGACAGAGAGAGAGAGCATAAGTCAGGGAGAGGAGCAAAGGGAGAGGGAGAAGCAGGCTCCCTGCTGAGCAGGAAGCCAGATGCAGGATGTGGGACTCAATCCCAAGACTCCAGGATCATGACCTGAGCTGAAGGCAGATGGTTAACCAACTGAGCCACCCAGGCACCCCCCCGGAATTTTTTTTTTTTTTTTAAGATTTTACTTATTTACTTGAGAGAGAGCAAGGGAGAGAGAGAAAACACAGAGGGAGAGGGAGAAGCAGAGTCCCTGCTGAGCAGGGAGCCCAATGTGGGGCTTGATGGCAAGACCCTGAGATCATGACCTGAGCCAAAGGCAGACACTTAACTGACTGAGCCACCCAGGTGCCCCCAGAATAAAAAAAAATTGTTAGAATATAATATTATTCTACAATACAATACAAATACAAATACAAAAATTGTTAGAATACAATATATTCTAACACCATCATTAGGAAGATCGATTAAAATTGTAATAAAGAGGGACACCTGGGTGCCTCAGTTGGTTAAGCTGCTGCCTTCAGCTCAGGTCATGATCCCAGGGTCCTGGGATCGAGTCCCACATTGGGCTCCTTGCTTGGCAGGGAGGGAGCCTGCTTCTCTCTCTGCCTCTGCCTGCTGCTCTGCCTGCTTGTGTTCTCCCTCTTTCTCTCTCTGATAAATCAATCAATCAATCAATCAATCAAAATCTTTTAAAAAAATTGTAATAAAGAGGTACCAATTAGAAGGTGTTCAATTGTTAGACTGCTAGGTAAACTAGTATTTACTTAGAGCTTAAAAAGTATAACCAACCATTTCATTTTTCTCATTTAGACTTTTTATGGGTAAAATTAGCTGCTTCATTGATCTCCTCAGTGACTTTGTAGCTTCTCCTCCTCACCTCTACCCTGCTTTCTCTTTGCCTCCATAAAGTACAGATTTTACTTCCTTCCTATTTTCTATAAGACAGCCACACTCTCAAAAAGTACATCTTACTTTTTTTTTTAGGTAATACCTTCATTTATTTTTTTTTAAAGTAACGTCTATGCCCAACATGGGGCTTGAACTCATGATTTCAAGATCAAGAGTTGTATGCTCTACTGACTAAGCGAGACAGGCTCCCCCAAAGCTGGATCTTAATGGTTCTTAGTTTTGTAGTAATGCACACCAGGCAGAGCTCTACCACGAAATGATGCCTTCAGTTTGATAGCCACTAAATTACTTATTCAGGTAGTCCTCTGGTGAATGGGAGATGGAGCCTTCATTTTAAACATAATTTAGGTTAACCATTCTTCTCATAGAAGGAAGTTATATAGTGTTCATTTTTGGTCTAGAAAGAAGTGAGCTTCAGATTACATTGTCAGAAGATGTATTATTTTCACAAAAAACTTTCCCAGGAACAATATAGAAATGGTTTTGGACTGCACAGAGCTGCACTTAACTTACAAACCTAACTTAAAGTTTCTGCAGTGTTGAGTGTGAAGGTGGTGAGTACCATTATTATACACAGTGTGGTTTTGCTGTGTGGGTTCAAGGTTGTAATTACTCCCTCAGTAGTGTGTGTAAATTCTTGGGGGTTCCATATGCTATAATTTCATATTGTGGATTTTGTTTTGGAAATGACTTTTTGGGGAGATATGTTTCATTTCATCCTAAATAAGGAAAACAACCCTCAGTAAAAGGAACTTTTCATTTTGATTAAGAGCCCATGGTTTTTAAAATATTCTTTTTTGGCTGAGTCTACAGGCTTTTCACATCAGGGAATATAATTTTAGCAAATGATTGTGTAGTACCAAAACCATATGTTTTCTTAGGATTGGATGTATGTAAGAATAATGTTAGATTTATTTCACTACAGAAATTTACCAAGGACATAAAAGGTTTTATTTTGATATTGAGGTAAAATTATTTTTCAGAAAAAGGATCCTAATTATACATTTAATAAAACTGAAAGAGAAAAGTAAGGAGAACTTTAAAAATATGTACCTTCCCTTCATTAAAATATGCGGAAGCAGTGAAGTAGTATGTGTGAGACCACAGCAAGATGGTTCCCAAATACCTGGAAATAGATTTCTCAGAGCGTTAAATCCTAGAATAGATTAGAGAGGGAAATGCGCAGCTCTGTTAAGGTGTATGTTAGTCCTCTGAGGGCGTCAGAGTTTGCCTGAAACCTGACCGGAGGCCTGAAGGTGAGGGAACTTGGTTTTCAGTGGAGTCGGAGTCGCTAACTTCTGTAGCACCTATACATTTTCCAGGGAGGAGGATCCAAGGTCAGGGGCCTTCTGTTATCTGGTTTGCAGGACTCTTCTAGCCCCTCATGGATACGGGCACATCCAGTTCTAGTGTGGGAAGTCTTTAGCTGTCCTATTCAGGTAACTGGCTACTGGGCCTCTCCATTGGCTTGGGCAAACAGGAACAAGGTCCTCTCAAGCTAAAATCGGCGGGGGTGGTGGCAGGAGCTGTGGGGTATGTATATTTTGCTCTTTCCTAAATATCATTACAATTCAATTTAAAAATTTTTGTTTTTAATGATATCCCAAGGGCGTCTGTGACAGATGCTGACAGCGCAGCCTCCTTTCAAGCAAGTCGGGGCGGTGCTCTTGACTGGCCCGAGCCCAGGGCCCCTCACCCGGCAATTATCAAATAATTTCACTACCTGTGTGGTTTTCTGATGAAGCCAGAAAATATTTTCCAATCTGCTTGATAGTTGTATTGCTCGTCAATGAAGGCACTGACGTTCTGGTTCTATGTATGTTGGGGGAGGATTATCAATGATCCTGTGTATATGTATGTATAATAAATGTATACATAAATGTATAAAAATACATTTATTAATATTGGATAGTATGTCCAGGATGATCAGCTGAGATACTGATGACACGGCCTGAGCCAACTGTTTACCTTATCAGCTCAGGCTGGGCCAGCAGATGTCTCCCAAGTACTCATGTAGCATTTCAGTCCTATAAATTTATCGCTAGGAAACACTCTCCTGCCAGAGATTTTATTTTCCAGCCCCTGTTGTATCCCTGGGCCTTTTGAAAGAACACAGCAAGAAGCAGTCACCTTTTATACCCCACGAATTACGGGCCTTGGGAGATAATCAAATTCAGATACCATTTATTTAATCATTATTCTTTTCTTTGAGGGCAAAACTCCTGGCAAATACTTGAAAAATCTCAAGGGTTTTATGCTTTCTTTTCCAGTGAGTGTTGAGCTTCCTAATGAATGATGTCTTAAAAAGTCAGGAGCATCGTGTTTGAGTTTCAGCTGAGTTTCTGAAACGTGCCATTGACCTTGCCCAGTACTTAATATCTGTGATTCCCCTTCTTTTCCTTATAATATTCAGTTTCGTTCAAAAAAAATATTTTATGGATAGGTTAATATAATCTTGCATGTCTGAAACTTCTTCCCTTTTATTAAAAATGTTTATAGAGCTCTTCACATCTCCGTCTATGCTAAGTGCATCACATAATATTTAATCACCCTGTAAAGTTGGGATTGGTTTATGGATGAGAGAATGGAGACTTTGAAAGCAGGAGTCAGTTGATCAAACCTAGCAGACAGCCAAGCAGGGATTTATTCTTCTGTCCGTGCCCAGTGTTAATTGTAATGCTGTGCTCCTGAGACTTGACACATGCTGTAACTGCGCTTTTAATCCATCTTAATTTGGAACCTGTTTTATTTTCTACAGGGTAAGGTCACTCTTCAATCCTTACACTTTCTGTATTTTCTAAAGCCAGGGAAATTGAAAGAACTTTTGTGCTACCATGTGTTTCATTTATAAACAGTCCCAGACCATTTGGAAACCTACTTCATTTTGAAACTTGATGTTTCTAATAGTTTTCAGTTCTTTTCCTTCTGAACATATTCTTTCTGTGCTTTCTTTGTATAAGGATGGCAAAAATGGGAACTTTAATGTCACTGAGTATTATTAAAAATTTGGTTAAAGAAAAGAATGTTGGCTTAGGATTTAAGAGATGGGTTCTAGTTCTTCCTCTAAGATACAGTTAGAATATCGGTAGACACTAAATCTTAGTACTGTTTGTTACATCAAGTTATCGTAAAGTAAAAGATCAAATATGTGAAAAGCATTTCACCAAAATTTCTGTGTGTCAGCAATCATAATAGCCACAGTGGATTGTTGGAACCAGGATTAAAGCAAAATAACTTTAGGCTTATTGTTGCTTTGTGAGGACCTACTTAAAATAATTAGAATTCAGGCATCTTGTTAAATACTTTTTGTAATATTTGGCTTGGTGTAAGCATACTGTCCAACTTGGACTGCTGCAGAGACGGGCTGGGCATTCAGGCAGGGGGTTGATCAAATTCCTATCTCAATTATCTGGTAGTGACAGGGTAATTCGTAAATGACTATATTGTATTCATTGATTAGGTGAAAATTTAGGAACGTTTTGCTTTCAGAGTTGTGTAGAGTGAGACGGAAGAATGAGAAGAAAACCAGATAACAAAAACTACTGTATTATAGTGGAAGAGAAGAGAAAAGGCTTTTAGGGGAAATGAGGCTCCATATGAGTCATTCAGAAACATCCTGAGAATTGAATTATGGGTAAACTGAAATATTAGTGGCAGGTACCACATGGGCAGTTGCCCATGATGTTGCCATGTTGAAAATGCCATGCTCTTGAGCTGGACTGAGTGCACCCTAAAGATGTAAGGAAGCCAGCAGTGCTCCGCTGTGTCTGCAACACATGAACTAGAGGGAGAGTGGCTTGAGAGATCACCCACAGACATCTGAAAGTACAGACTTGTTCCGTGTGTGAGTGTGTGTGTGTGTGTGTGGTGGGGCAGTGGGAGAGTCAGAGTTGGCCCTTCTGGTAAACTCAGTGGCCATTGTTTCACTTAGCATTTCAGCATCTCCCAAACTTTTGTCATTCAGCTACTACTTTCAACGATTTCTGCCCTATCCATTTTTTTTAACTTTTAAATGTAAATGTGTTTTAAACAGAAACTATATATTTCAGATTTCTGTTGAAATCTCTGGTTAGATGTACCAGTGATGGTTTTCCAATTGAAATAAGTTGGTGTAAAACCTGTCCATCTGTGGCCCACCTAAAATGATCGTGAGAATCTCTCCTTTCGTGTAATTTCAGCTCTTCTCTCTACAGAGTGGTATGCAGAATGCCGAGGGTAGAAGGGGAAATCCAAAGACTGGAAATGTGGGGGCTTTTCAGGGTGATTTACTGGACAGATTTAAGATGGTAGATGTCTCCTTTTAGGTTATCAGTTTAAAATAAGTTTGAGTTAAACTTGAAGTTAAATTTCTTTTCTTTTCTTTCTTTGAAATTTCCTTATAGGCTACAGAAGTTTCTCAGCCTTGTGAGTTTTTACCTCTATTAGTTTACTAGCAGAAATTTTTTCTGAAAAATTCCAAACTTGCTTTGGCTTCAAATAAGGGGGAATACGTTTTCTCCTTGCTCATTTTAATGATGATATTTACTCTGCCAGCGCCTAAGTCCAAGGGTTAATTCAGTTCACCCAGCATCTATGAGGTGCCTTTTCCTTGTGAAGCACAGTGCTAAGTCCTGTGATGCAAAGAGGAAGCTACGGCCCCACCTTCTGTGAGGCACAGCATATAAAAAGCCCAAACGGGTGCCTGGGTGGCTCAGTGAGTTAAGCCTCTGCCTTCGGCTCAGGTCATAATCTCAGGGTCCTGGGATCGAGCCCCGCGTCGGGCTTTCTAATCAACAGGGATCCTGCTTCTCCCTCTCTCTCTGCCTGCCTCTCTGCCTACTTGTGATCTCTGTCTGTTAAATAAATATAAAATCTTAAAAAAAAAAAAAAAAAAGCCCAAACAGTTCCATGTGATACAGGTACGTGCTAGATCTAAAGAAATGAACTCTTTGGATAGATCAACAAAGGCCTTAATCTCAGAAGAGCAGTGGAGGCAGGGTGAGTTGAGGGCAGTATAAAAGGAAGGCAACACACTCTGCGACATGATGAACGCTACAGCCCTTTCTTCTCAGGCTGTCTGTGTGCCTGATTGTTCTGTGGAATTTCTGTGGGTTCTACATTGGCCCACATGGTATCCCAACAAGAATTTAGGTTTTGAGTGTGTGGTAGCTCACAGCCTTGCTGCCCTGACACCCTCACGTGAATCTGAAGCAATAAGGAGGGAAGTTTCACTAACAGTTGGCATATGGAGGGGTGTGATTCCCAAACCAACATGGTAATGAGATTCTGGGCTTCAGGAGCAACTTTTCTTGTTTAAATATACTCAGGTGTCAATGACCTATGCAATGGGAAGCAATGTGGCTCACCTCCCCACAAACACCTAGAACATGAGCTACACATTCAAAAACCAGTAGTACAGATCTTCCGTACTCTTCATGTAGGGGTCAGTTAAAGGAGAAACTTCCAATTCATCCTCACTTTGGGCGCCTAAAAAACCTCCACAATGTTAATTGCATTGATAACTGCATCCAATTTTAGGCTTTGGGGCATTTAATATACGCAGGATTTTTTTTTAATTATTCATATGAGTGTTCAATGAAAAGAGCAAAAAATAAACCTCAGGGTGGAGGGTTGGGGTACTGGGGACCCAGGATTACTTTCGACCCAGCCATGTCTCTGTGTTGCCAGAGACCACACCCCCCTCAGACATAACCACAGAGGACTATTTCTTTTGGCTGGGTCTCTGACCTTGAAGGGTCTAGCCAGCCGCCTGGAAGCTTTGGGTGCTAGACATAATATGAGTACAGTCCAAGAATTATTTCTATTTTATATATTTTATTTAGCATGGCTATACCAATTTTTTTATTAATATGTTTGACTCGAAATACATCTAAAATGCTTTGCAAAATTGCTGCCCTTGAATTTCATATAATATTCATATATATTCATATTATATATATATAATAGTCTAAAACACATTCAGAAATACATAGAATACTAGAATTAGTGGCAACATCCGTTAAGTAATGCCATATTGCCTTTCTCTTGGAGATACAGCAAGTTGAGAATAGGGACTGATCTCCAGTGTATGTTAAATCTTTGGTTTTCTTCCTTGTGAATGTGACAAGGCAGCTTTTCCTTAGAAAAATAGTTTGTGTTCAGCTGGGGAGGCTGATTTTTCTCCCATCAGTTTCTCTCTTTAATAATTGAAAACTACTGTTCATTATTTACATAAAACTGTCTTTTTCTGGTCTGCTTCCTATAACCTTTCCCCTCTGAAGAATTTTAAGAATTCCCTTACTTTCCTCTGGGGGATTTTATGCCTGCTTTATCCCAGATGTGGGACATAGACTAGGCTGAGGTTTTTTTGGTTTTTTGTTTTCTTTTTTTCTTTCTTTCTTCTTCTTCTTCTTCTTTTTTTTTTTTTTAAACATCCTTGTATTTGAAAGATGTTCTTTTAACCTGTGCCACTGAAGAAAGGATTTTTAAGAAAGCTAAGAAGTTAAGAAAATACGAGCTTGGTTTCAACGTCTGACTTATCGAGTAAGCCCAAAATCCCACACGCAAAATGAAAAAAATAGACAGCGGTTTCAAATAATAAGGGGAGAATGCACACGTGTTATTTCAGCCTTTTGATTCTGGGATTTTATTTTCTGAATGAAGCCCTGTCCGTTTCTAGTCCCGGCAGCCCCTTGTCTGGCCTTTCCATACATGCCTGCTGATGTCAGCCCGGGGAATGCATGGATTTGGCTGTCTGTTACCCTGCTTTTGTCTTTTCTGTCCCCACCTTCTGCTGACACAAAGAGGATATAGACTTACTCATAATATTTTGTCTGCTTGCACTCTTACAGTTGCATTCATCCTAATCCCTGCCTCAGAATGTAGAATGTTAGGAAGCCTGAAAAGCCAGAGTGATGGAGCCTATAATTAAGACAGGATTTTCTCTTTTTTTCCTGATGTCCATTCAGATTCCCAGACAAGATTTCACCACCAGCTTTTGGTTATTGTGGTTTTCATGTTAATGTCTAAAAAAAAATACCATAAGATTTAAACTTTTTTGAGTTACAAAGTATGAGAAAAATGCCAAGGAGAGCTTGTCTTCTCTACGTGAGCAAATATTATGTGGTTTCCCCAAGTCCAGAGTTCTGTTTTCCTCAATGAATACATGTCTGAAGTATCATGTTTACTTGATTAATCAATAAAATTAGTAGATTTTTTTATTTGAGTGTAGTTTTATTGCTTTTTTTAAAAAAAGATTTTATTTTTTAGAGAGAGAGAGAACATGAGTGAAGGGTGGGGAGAGAGGCAGAGGGAGAGGGAGAGGGAGAGGGAAAAGCAGACTGCCCACTGAGCGGGGAACCCCATGTGGGGCTCAATCCCAGGACCCTGGGACCATGACCTGAGCTGAAGGCAAACAGTTAACCAACTGAGCTTCCCAAGGCACCCCTATTTGAGTATAGGTGACACACAATGTTATATTAGTTTCAGGTGCACAACTTAAGACATTTGGCAAGTTTGTACATTGTGCTATGTTCACCATAAGTATAGCTACTGTCTCACTGCACAATGCTATTATAGTATCATTGACCGTATTCCTTATGGTGTATCTTTTATTCCTGTGACTAAATTATTAGGTTTTTAGTAAGTCTCTTCCTAGTTCAAATTTTTTGTTGTATTTTTAAAAAAAATCTAAATTGATAAGCTTTAGTTTTTAGTATTTAGACCTTCTCCCAGTAAGCAAGGTTGTCTTTCCTACTTTGTCCTGTTCCGCTGTTGACGTCCCCTTTTCTTTTTCCTCCTGTAGGATCTTTCGAAGATGGTTTGGCTGCTTGGGAGATTTGGAGATCTGATGCCACGATGAGGACTCACACACGGGGGGCTCCCAGTGTGTTTTTCATATATTTGTTTTGCTTTGTGTCGGCTTACATCACCGACGAGAACCCAGAAGTCATGATTCCCTTCACCAATGCCAACTACGACAGCCACCCCATGCTGTACTTCTCCAGGGCGGAGGTGGCAGAGCTCCAGCTTCGGGCGGCCAGCTCCCATGAGCACATTGCCGCCCGGCTCACCGAGGCTGTGCACACCATGCTGTCCAGCCCTTTGGAATATCTTCCTCCCTGGGACCCCAAGGACTATAGCGCTCGCTGGAATGAAATTTACGGCAACAACCTGGGCGCCTTGGCAATGTTTTGCGTGCTGTATCCTGAGAACATCGAAGCCCGAGACATGGCCAAAGACTACATGGAGAGGATGGCAGCTCAGCCTAGTTGGTAGATTTTTGTCTTTTTCTTCTTACTGTATTAACTCTGCAGTTTAAAGAACGAATTTATACACAGTGAAATCTTAGAGGCCAGATTTTCGCATATGTGTGTGAATGAAGGGGTGGGGTTCCTTGTTATTTGTGGTGTTAGTGGCTTATGAATGGTCCATAGTTTCAAAAGACCCAGTCATGTCCGTGTTTAAAGTTAACAGGAAAATATTTAGATACAACCCAGCCAAAGAAAACATAATTTGCTGTGTTGAGTAAATACTATAATCTCGATTGTTGAGAATTCTTGCCTCCATGTTTAACAAGCATGTGTTACGGTCCTCTGGCGTTAGGCTCTTATTGCCCCCCAAGTGGTTAAAACCCCTGCCAGCAAGAGATTTTTAGCTAATTAAGATTTATTTAAATTTTATGACATTTAGGAGCTAAAAAGGATTGTGATAGGATTAATTGGCGATTTATAAACAAGATCTTATCCAGTAAGTACCAAACTGCCCAAACCTGTAGGAAAACCT
The DNA here is from genome assembly GCA_004024625.1 of Mellivora capensis. Taxonomy (NCBI): domain Eukaryota; kingdom Metazoa; phylum Chordata; class Mammalia; order Carnivora; family Mustelidae; genus Mellivora; species Mellivora capensis. Next base: position 12,775 of record PISX010013488.1, on the reverse strand, counting down.
GTTGTATAATTATGTGAGGGATTCTAACTACATAGTAATTTATCTTCAGATGTTCTAAGACTTGGAAACAAACTTGCTGTCCCTTTTTGATTAGCTTAAATTTGTTTTATTTGTTTATAATGAATATGTCTGCCTACTTCCAAAAGAATATGGGGTGGTGGGTTGATTAGGGATTCTGTGGATATTCTTAACCAAATTGTGTTTTAATACATATTTATGGTACAATTGCACCAAAAAAATTACAAACTCTATGAAGTATCGTTTTAAAATTACAGCAGCTTCTTCTTTATAGGGCTATAGGAAGCTCATTTTCCAATGCTTAGAAAAATCAGTGAATGCATTTAATGCTGTGATACGTGACATCTCACATATCATAGGAGTGAAGAATGGTCATTTGCAACCTTTCTGCATTCTGTCAATGTGATAACAAAATTTAATCTTTCCTAAATTTCTGCCAAGATGATAAAAAATGCTATTTGCTTATAGAGTTTGAAGGATTTTCTGAAATTTTTTAGTGAAGGAAATTATGGAAGAGTTGCCGTTAAATCCATAGCAGAGCTGAATTTTTTTTTTAAAAGATTTTATTTATTTATTTCACAGAGACACAGAGATAAAGGGAACACAAGGAGGGGGAGTAGGAGGGGGAAAGCAGGCTTCCCGCTGAGGTGGGAGCCTGATGTGGGACTTGATCCCAGGACTCTGGGATCATGACCTGAGCTGAAGGCAGATGCTTAATGACTGAGCCACCCAGGTGCCCCCTCAGAGCTGGATTTTTAAGACTTACTGTGGGATGCCTGGGTGGCTCAGATGTTTAAGCATCCGCCTTGGGCTCAGGTCATGATCTCCAGGTCCTGGCAGTCCCGGCTCAGCGGGGAGCCTGCTTCTCCCTCTACCTCTGCTTCTCCCTTTGATTGTGTGCTCACTCTGTCTCTCTCTCAAATGAATAAATAAAATCTTAAAAAAAAATTTGCTGTTACATATGTATAATCATTTTGAAGTTGATAATATTTTAAGTTGAAAAGAACATTTTTATTTGGTTTGTTTCAAAACTGAGCCATGTATGCAATAGTTTCTGATTTTGACTCTAATTAATTGATTTTACTCTATTCTTGACATCAAGAAAGATAATAAAAGATGAGAATTTATTTGATATTTGAATTATAAGATTATATTATCAAATGTTATAATTACTTGACATTGGTTGTAATTGGTTAAAAATGGCAACCATTACATACTTTACGGGAAAAAAACCTCCATTGCCTGTAGAATTACTTTTCTTTTAAAGTCCCTTTTTAGATAGACAAGTTAAATAAGATGCTGATAAAAATGTTCCAGAGAAGAGTTACAGTAAAAAGCCATCTATTCCACTTCATAGCAGAGTAGATAACTGGGAAGTACCGTTGTTTCATGGAGATTTTTTTTTAAACACAAATACAATAACATTAAGAGAATTATACAAAACCAGTGCAAATGTTATAATATAAAGCATTCAGGAGTATAAATACCAACTTGGATGAGTGCTATCATTAGGGAGGATTAGACTCCTAGGATAAAAGAAGGGAAAATTAAATAACTTCGAACAAGACTGGTCATTTCCATATTGTTTCTACAAGTTGAGATTTATTAGTTATTGAAGGTATATATAAATTTGCCAGAAGGTTAGTACTTTATTCATGACAGTATTGATAAAAATAGGTATAACTCTATGTTGTTATCTGGTCACTAATGAGCCAGTCTGTGATTTAATAGAGCTGAACAGCTGACCTCTTTCTCTTGAAGCTGAATGTCAGAAATGGAAAATTTACCTTTACATCTGGTTTCTAGTGCCAGAAGTGATCTTAGAAGAAAAAGTGGAGCTACTGGAACATTTTGTCTTGGCAAGTACTGTTACTAGGTTCTACTTTTAGATGATTTTATGGAAATTTTAACTCTGGTTTGTTTTTTTTTTTCTTTTTACGATTTTATTTATTTGAGAAAGCATGAGTGGTGGGGAGGGGCAGGTGGGGAGGGAGAAGCAGGCTCCCACTGAGCAGGGAGCCTGACACGGGACTCAATTCCAGGACCCTGGGATCATAACTGGAGCCAAAGGCAGATGCTTAACCCACTGAGCCACCCAGGTGCCCTGGAAATTTAACTTTTTAGAAGCTACCACACCCAACCCCTAGATTCTTGTATTTTCATTTAGATTTATAGTTGACGTAATCACTTTTTGTCAACTTAAATGTTTTTTCTAATTCAGCTGTCTGTTTAAGTCAACTAATTCATATGTTCCCACAATGCACAGAGAAGTATATTGTGGATGTTGTCACTGTCTTAGGATATAGTTCACCTACACTGGTTTTAGTGGGAAAAAAAACAAACAAACTAGCTCTTATTTACCAAAGAGATCAATAATTAATATCATACATTTGTTTTTTAGAAAGCTTTCTCCAATGGCTTTATCAAACTGAATACATTTGCCATTTTCCTTGAGGGGCATTTCTACTCCTTTTAAAACCAATGACTAAATTGTGTTCACTCACTTATTCAATCAACTAACTTTTATTGAGTATCTATTGTGTGTCATGAACTAGGCTGGGTACCAGGGATTCAAAGATGCAGTAATAGCCAAGAAATTGTATACGTCACCCCTAGAGTGAGGAGTCCAAGCCTTGGGTATTTGAAACCTAAGCCAGGGCTGTGTGCTCTTCTCGGAAATGAGTGTAAGGATCACTTAATGAGGGGTGTCATTGGTTTCATTCATGACTTAATAAGTGAAGGTCTTATTATGCGCACTCTGGTGCGGTAGAAAAGTGCTAACTCCAGAGTCTTTTTTTTTTTTTTTTTACTTATTTGACAGAGGGAGAGAGATCACAAGTAGGCAGAGCAGCAGGCAAAGAGAGGAGGGGAAGCAGGCTGCCCGCTGAGCAGAGAGCCTGATGTGGGGCTCGATCCCAGGACCCCGAGATCATAACCTGATCTGAGATCATGAGCAGAAGGCAGAGGCTTAACCCACTGAGCCACCCAGGCGCCCCTAACTCCAGAGTCTTATTACGGCTTGGATTGGACTCCCAACTCTTCACTCCTCAGCTGTGATCCTTCAGACAAATGTTCTTCATTGGGCTGTGCCTTTAGCATCCTGATCTGTCAAGTGGCCACAGCAGCAGTATCTCCCTCACGGTCTCGTTAGGAGGATTAAACAAGGTAACGGAAAGTACTCAGTGCAGTCCCCATCACCTAGTAAGCCTTCAGTAAATAAGAATAGTGACATTAACGATAAGTAGCATTGCTGTTATTTACTCAGTACTTAGACCCTGTTTGGCTTATCATTTAGTATATGTGGGCTCAAAGGAAATAGTATTGGGGATTTATTTGGAGATTATATTCATCTTTGTTCCAAAGCCTCTCTAAACTAGAACATCTGTTTAACTCACAAAATTTCCCTTTTGGCTTTGTTCCATGAAAATGCCCAGAGATGCTCCTGAGGGCCCTTTTTTAATGCATATAAGAATCTGATGGGAAGGCCAGTGAAGAAGGCTTAGTGGAATGTAACAGTGATGTGTCTTTTGTCTGGTATTAAAAAGAAATACATCTGAGATATACGTGCATACAAATTTGTTAATATGGTTCATTTCATTTGAGTATTTTGTAAGTAAAGAGCTAAAAGGTAACATCTATCTATTGACTTATTTAAGGCCATTGTGAAAGAAAAGTTAAAGAAAAATGTTTTCTGATACACTGATCCTGCTTTTTATGTCCATTTTATGTGACACATACCACAAAGTAGAAAGGGAATCTGGAAGACTGGTCGTGAGGATGGTAGTGATTGGAAACAGCAGCGTGTAAAACTTATTTCTTCTCTTCGAGTTACACTCGTGTGTATCTCCCTGCCCCCCTGATGATCGGGCACCACGGAAAGATGGGTCCTGTCTGTGTGCTGGGTCTGCTTTTGCAGAGATGCCCCGACCTTGCTCACACACGCTGTTGTTCTTCTGACTACTGCTAAGGCTCATATGTTCTTCATAACAGGAAAATTAACAGTAATTTAAGCCTGTTCTTAGCCTACGTCTAAAAATCAGATTTAAAAAGATGTCATTTTAACTTAGATATAAAGTGGCAAATCGTTTTCAGCACCACCAAAAATGTCTTTAACCTTTGAATGAATAGCCTTTTTTTGGTCCTCTATAGATCTCGTCTTCCAAATGAGAACTAGGATTTGTATTTTATATAAAGGGTTGTATTTTATATAACTGAGTATTTTATTATATTGGCTCTGTATTTTATATAAAGGTTTGATGAGACCTGAATATGCAGCCACTTGAAGAAAGCTTAATGAGCTGAGACCATAAGTCTAGAGCTGGTAACAAGAGAAAATGCATTTTAATTCACTTCAAGTAAATTCACTTTTCATATTCTGTCACCTAGTCACTAGAGCAAGGTCTGCATATGTCAGTTGGCATATGGGGATATTCTCATGTGTAAATGGTTGCTTTCTGCCTTCAAACCTTCCATTAGTTAAAAAAGAACACAGTCTCCAAATAAATATTCTCCAGTAGCTCCCCCCCCCAAAGCTTAAACTTTAAGGTAGAAAAATAATAAAAGCAGTTCTTACTACAGATTTAAAAGAGATATCTGAAAAGTCAGTTTTTGGAGTTTTGGGAGTCGGCATATATTACTCTACTTTCTTAAAAAATTATACATATATATATTTTATTAACTTATTTCTACTATAGATTTCCCCCTGAAGATTAAGGAAACAAAATACAAGATTCAAATTAAAAGTAGCTGACAAAGAAAAGGGAAGAAAAATGTTGGAGACATCAGCTGAATTAGGAATGAGACAGTTGCTAAAATGTTGCATCTCACAGACCATGAGTGGTCCAAAGTGGGCTCTGGGTTTTTTAGCTATAAAAAAAGTAGGCTCAGGAAGTTTTGAAGTGTAGAGTGTCCATGGATCAAAAACAGATCAGTTACTCTATAGAACTACTACTCAGTATCAGACAGAATTATCTCCTGGGTTTTTTGTGAAGAACCTTCACAATGGTCTCATGAACATCTCTACAATGCATATGTGATGGGTTGCATGAGACTCTTTTTTTTTTTAATTAAGATTTTATTTATTTGAGAGAGCATGCGTGCACACAAGTGGGGTGGGGGAGATGGTGGGCAGAGGGAGAAGCAGATTCCCTGCTGAGCAGGGAGCCTTAACGTGGAGCTCCATCCCAGGACTCTGGAATCATGACCTGAGCGGAAGGCAGATGCTTAACTGACTGAGCCCCCCAGGCTCCCAGTGAGGCTGTTTTGTGCCAGATTAGACTCAAGGCAGGGTTGTGGCTTTAGCTCACACGTGTATCTCCTCTTAGCACGGTATTAAGTAGATTTCTGTCCAGTGAATGAATGAATGAATGAATACTATAGCATTCCTGGATAAAGCATCTCCAAAATGAAGTTCATTGAAATCCAGGTGGGGGTGGAAGGGATGGATCTGTGGTTTAGCCTCAGGCCACCTTTGTCCCCTAGTCTATCTTATTAATCTTCTAGGAGAATCTTGCGTGCTTATCAGGCAGCCTCCCTGTACATCGTGCGTCTCACTTAAGCTCCTGATAGATGCCATTACAGTCCTTCGGAAGTTCTTGCAGTGATCTGTGACTAAAAAACGAGCCAAAGCAGCAAAAAACTCAACGCAAATGATTATTGGAAAACACTACAGATACCTGAATCGCTTAAGAAAGGCTCAGTTGGGGGCACCTGGGTGGCTCAGTGGGTTAAGCCTCTGCCTTTGGCTCAGGTCATGATCTTAGGGTCCTGGGATCGAGCCCCGCATCTGTCTCTCTGCTTGACAGGGAGCCTGCTTCCCCTCTCTCTCTGCCTGGCTCTCTGCCTACTTGTGCTCTCTCTCTCTGTCAAATAAATAAATAAAATCTTTAAAAAAAAGAAGGGCTCAGTTGGGGCTATTTTACATACTAATATGAAGAGATGAATGCATTTAAAAAAAATTTAAGATAGGATTGTAACAAAAAGGCCATGTTCAGCTCTCTTTGATGGTGTCTCATTATCCTGTGTGCATTTCCAGGCAGCAGGCTTGTGTGCAGGCATTGTGAACCCTGGAGAATGGGCGTCGAGGAGTGGTCTTTGGAGGCCAAGCAGTGCTGGTGCCTTGAGTCTGCCATTGTATTAGCCTTACAGCTTCGGCAGGTTTTTTAAACCCTGTAAACCACAGTGTCTTCATCTGTAGAATGTGGATGATCCTTCTGGTGCAGTGAGATAATGCACGTAAAGCCCTTCGCATTATGTACCTGGCACAGAGTTTTACTAAAAACTCTGTTGTTATTACAGGGAAATAGGTATGAACGTGGAGCTTGATTCTCAAGCTTCTTGGTACACAGGACCCCGTTTTACCTGCTCTGTCACTCTGGAGTCGTGTTCTTGAGAAGGATTCACTGTGAATCGCGCTTTCCTCTTTCTTTATAGTAGTTTTGCTTACTGATGGCCGGCAAATAAATCACAGAGGAAAGAAATTACTTCACCCTCGCATTGGAGCCAGTCAGCGCTGGTGAGGGAAACAAAGAAAGTTGAACTTTTGGACAGAGAAGTAATTGTACTTTCGTTTGCATCTGACTGAGTATTGAATCTTAACCAGCGGATTGCAGACTTCTGGAAAGTGACATCTGAGAGTGCATTTGCAAAATAAAGTAAAATAAACTAATAAGGTAAACCGAAGGAGAGGGAAAAAGAAAAGCCTCTGGCATGTGGAAATGAACCAATCCGTTTCATTCCTGTACATTCTGGAATGAAGTGTGTGCCTGTCTTTCTCAGCAGAGCCCTGCTGGGTTCCACGTTCCCTACAGCTGTTTCACAGACTTTTTACGTTTCTGAATCGTTCGTTAAGGCTGGAAATCCAAGGAAGGGGGAGGGTGTAGCTCGGTTCCAACATGTGGAGCCCCAGCACCGTGAATGAAAAGATCAGGTTTTCCTCTCATGACCTTACAGTGGCGAAGACTGGGAGGCTTAGCCCAGACTGCACCTGGAAACCATTGGATCCCAGGAAACACATCCAGTGGACCTGGGGAAACAAATGCTAGGCTGTCAGAATACCCAGCCCCCAATTCCCCCAGCTGTTTCTCATTCCTCTTTATCCTTCCTTTTACCCTTCCCCCACCTCTCTTTTTCTCTCCTTTACATTCTGTAATCTGAAAGAAGTCATCCCCTTTTACCCTACTTCAGATCCTTGGAAATAGAAGACTAAAACTAATGACTATGAGGCTTTTTAGGATAGTTGGGTTTTTTTTTCTTTTTAAGAGATCCTACATTTATTTTATTTATTTTTTTAAGTAACCTCTACCCCAGATGTAGGGCTTGAACTTACAACCCCAAGACTAAGAGTCTCATGCTCTTCCTAACTGAGCTAGCCAGGCACCCCTGATGAATGTTATGGAAACACGTGTTAGGAACCTGACCACTGGGAATTCTCTTCTTTTTTTTTTTTTTTAAGATTTTATTTATTTATTTGACAGAGATCACAAGTAGGCAGAGAGGCAGGCAGAGAGAGAGGAGGAAGCAGGCTTCCTGCTGAGCAGAGAGCCCGATCGATCCCAGGACCCTGAGATCATGACCTGAGCTGAAGGCAGTGGCTTAACCCACTGAGCCACCCAGGTGCCCTTGGGAATTATCTTCTTGAAGGCTATTTAATAGGCAGGTTATTGCCGCATAATAATAAATGAAACTCCTGGGCGAGGATTGAGGTCATGGGACCCATAGCTTATGAAAAGTTGCTAATTGAGAGGCAGCATGGGGTGTGCAGGTTAGATGAGCATCTCCTTTAGAGTATGGTAGTTCAATACATGGCAGACAAAGTGCTATTTCAAATGCAAGTGAGGATAAAATGGTTTTAACAGTGCTTCTTTCTAATAACAAATTTAAGGTATTTTATAGCAGCTATAATCATACACGAGTGAACAGAAATCCAAAGTTAATTTTCTTTGGGGGATCTGTTTGTTGTTTGACTCTGAGAGTTAGTATTGGTGATGAGTGACCCTCTCTCTCCTACCTCCTGACCTTTTAGTGTCATTTTCCTTTTTATGTATAACAGGGGCTTTCAGAGCAGCCAGAGAGAGCTGTGCTTAAGGCCAGGGGAATCCTTGTCCCTCTTTTGATAGGGTTCTAAGTCAGAGTCCCATCACCCCATATATACAAAAAGGGCAGCAGCAATGTTCCACATAGTCTTAACAATCTGGCACTTAAATGTTTCTAATATGAAAAACTTACTAAGCATGAGGTTTGAATTTTGTGCATTTCTTGCCCCTTGAGAGAAGATATTAATCGGCAAGCGCTGCCTGTGTATCTGTATTCTATTCCAATGATGCTTCATAGTCATTTCTTTTAAGTTGGCTTTTTCTGTTAGGTAAAATAACTGTTCATTTCTTTTTTCTTTTTTTTTTTTAAGACTTTATTTGTTCATTTGAGAGGAGAGAGAGCAAGCACAAACTAGGAAGAAGGGGCAGAGGGAGAAGCAGACTCCCTGCTGAGCAGAGAGCCCAATGTGGGGCTCAATCCCAGGACCCTGAGATCATGACCTGAGTTGAAGGCAGACGCCTAACTAACTGAGCCACCCAGGGGCCCTATAACTATTGAGTTTTACTACTACTTAAGATTTAGGGTCCTGATAACATTAGGTTCTTCCTAATGCTGTGCAGATATTTATAACTCCTAGAGTGTAATCATGCCACGAGTACGCCCATGGGGTCTCTTATAAGCCGGGAGGTTCATTTTACATTAGTTATCTTCAGAATGGCTTTTTTATTTCCTCACCTCCTTCTGCCATATCCATTAAGGGGACTTGTTTTAGCCATGCTCAACAGCCTCTCATCCTTCTGCCCTTTGCCTTTCCAGTGTCCATACGCAGCATTAGGACAGCAGGAGGAGACATTGTTAGGAGCTGCCAGATGATTGTTTATCCCACATAAGCTGGTGGTTTGGAAGCTTTGTGTGTGGGACGGCTTGGAAGCGGAGGAATCAGGAGAAGGGGGAACTAGGTAGAAGCTCTTAATATCAGTCCGGGGAGGAAGTGAAGACCATAATTAAGACAGTGATGGTGGAAAGACAAAGGAGTGACTTAGGACAGAGAATCTGCACGGAGATTGATGGCATTTGATACACTTTGTCTCACAGTGTGCTGCCTTTTTTTTTTTTTTAAGATTTATTGATTTATTTATTTGACAGAGAGAGATCATAATTAGGCAGAGAGGCAGGCAGAGAGAGAGGGGGAAGCAGGCTCCCCGCTGAGCAGAGAGCCCCATGCGGGGCTCAATCCCAGGACCCTGAGATCATGACCTGAGCCGAAGGCAGCCGCGTAACCAACTGAGCCGTCTAGGAGCCCCAGTATGCTTCTTTCATCAGAATTCTATAAGTATCCTTTTTTGGGCAGGGGGAGTTAAAAATTGTCTCTTTTCCTCCTCATCTTGAGTTTAGGCACCATGTTGGGCATGAAGCCTACTAAAATAAGTAATAAAAATTTTAAAAATTGGGGTACCTGGGTGGCTTATTGGGTCAGAGCCTCTGCCTTCGGCTTGGGTCATGATCCCAGGGTCCTGGGATTGAGCCCCGCATTGGTCTCTCTGCTCAGCAGGGAGCCTGCTTCCCTTCCTCTCTCTCTGCCTGCCTTTCTGCCTACTTGTGACCACTGTCAAATAAATAAAAATCTTTTAAAAATTTTAAAAAAATTGTCTCTATTGGGGCACCTGGGTGGCTCAGTGGGTTAAAGCCTCTGCCTTCGGCTCAGGTCATGATCTCAGGGTCCTGGGATCGAGCCCCGCATCGGGCTCTCTGCTCAGTGGGGAGCCTGCTTCCCCCTCTCTCTCTGCCTGCCTCTCTACCTACTTGTGATCTCTCTCTCTCTGTCAAATAAATAAAATCTTTAAAAAAATTGTCTTTATTTCATATCTGCAAAAATCATACTACAAGTCCAATTCTTTTATAACAAGTGTGGTTACCAGTGGGTTAGGGTTTTTTCTTTAATCGGAGTATAGTTGACATACAATAATAGTTTCAGGTGTATGATACAGTGATTGAACAAGCATATCAGTTAATAAATGCTCACTGTGATGAGTGTAGTTACCATCTGTCACCATACAAAGTTATAATATTATTGACTCTGTTCCCTGTGCTATACTTTCCATCCCTTTGACTGATTTTTTTTACTTCTAGTTTATACCTCTTTAATCCCCCTCATCTATTTTGTCCATTCCTCCACACCCCCAGCTCTGGCACTTATCAGTTCTCTGTATTTATGAGTCTGTTTCTGTTTTCTTTGGTGTGTATATGCTCATTTGTGTTCGTTATCCTTAGATTGCACATATAAGTGAAATCATGTGGTACTTGTCTTTTTCTGTCTGACTTATTTCACTTAGCATAATACCCTCTAGGTCCATCTGTGTTGTCAAGAATGGCAAGATTTCATTCTTTTTGATGGTTGAATAATATTCCACATATATATACACCACATTTTGTTTATACATTCATTTGTCAATGGACACTTGCTTATTTCCAGGTCTTGGCTATTGCAAATAATTATAAAATAAACATGGGGTACATATATCTTTTTTAAAAGATTTTATTTATTTATTTGACAGAGAGAGGGATCATAAGTAGGCAGCGAGGCAGGCAGGGGGGTGGGGGAAGCAGACTCCCCGCTGAGCAGAGAGCCCGATGTGGGGCTCAATCCCAGGACCCTGAGATAATGACTTGAGCCGAAGGCAGAGGCTTAACCCACTGAGCCACCCAGGAGCCCCAACACTTACTATTTCTTGTCTCTTTGTTCTAGCCATTCTGACTGATGCGAGATAACATACATTACTAAAAAGGCAGATTCCTGGGCCCTACACAGACTCAGCGAATCTCCTTTTGGAGTGGGCCGAGTAACCTGTCCTTTTTAACAAGTCCCCCATGTGATTCTGAGACACACTAAAACTTAAAAAGGAAAGGAAAGGGAGGTTTTAAAAAAAATGGCATTTGGTTTTTTTCTTGGGTTAACTGGTTGCACGGTGATGCCCAGATGCGAGAGAGAATAGAGGAGAGAGAAGATAGTTAACTTTTTACCTGTCTTTTGGTAAAGTGACAGTCTTTCTTCTACCCACTTTATCTGTCTCGCTTTGTTGATACCAACCAACTGTGTAGACAGATGAATTTCAAAGCCCTCTGTCCCTCTTGTCATCACAAAGGCTCAGAGATACCTGTGGTAAGTGTCTTGCTGTGTATTTATTATTATACTTACTTGGGCCTCCTGGCCGTATCTGATCCTCACGGAAGTTCAGTGTCATCCGCTTTCACCTCTTCTGTGGCTTCTGCATTGTTGCTGCTACATTGTTGACCTCAGGCCATTTTTCTCCTTCCTTGCCACTCTGTGCATGCATCTTGCTCTGGTTTGTGTCATTGTTGAATGTGGGTGAGCTCTTCAGGAAAAAGTATTTTTAGGTGTCAAAAAAAAGATCAGCCTGTTGTCATCAGCATCATAAAACATGCCCCTATCCCGAGCTTACAGATTTTTTTTAAAGTCTTATTTTTCCCAGAATTTTGTGATTTCAGTGTTTTAAGCTTTTCACTGACAGGCATTGATGTGCATCTCCCCCGTGGTCCACTTGGACCACACGTGCTGGCATTTTCAACTCTGCCCCCAGTCTTGAGGCAGTAAGTTTACAATATAGCAGTGCAGAGTCAGCCTTTCTGTCTGCAGGAATCCCAGCTGTGTCTGTCCCTTTCCTTCCTCCTTTCCCTCCAGACCTCCTTGGACTTCAGTATCCGGTTTGCCTTCTCCTTCCTCTAGCCTCTAGCTAAGATTTTCTCTAGCCTATTACCCTTCTCAGTTCCCACAGTTACTATTTCTCATGTGACTTGTCAGTTTGCAGTAGTAACTGGGTTATTTACTACTTGGTTCTCAAATCAGGAGTATATAGCTTCAAGACAAAGCCCCCCAAAATATGTTTATCTGGAAACATCCTGGCCTCTAACTTCTACCCATACCTTGTCTGGTGTGTTTCAGATATGCCAAGAGAACCATGCAAACTTCTTATAGGCTGTCTTGCCTGTACTAGAATTCTTGTTTGTACTAGAATTCTCTTGTTTGTACTAGAATTCTCTTACTAGAGTTCTTGGTTTGCCTACCCACATAAGCTCATTGAGGGCATCATCATCATCATTTTTCACTTTTGAGTCCTGAAAGCCATATATGGTCACAAAGATGCTAATAAATGAGGGAACGCATGAGTTCATTTTGATTGAAAGTCTGTGCTTACCCAGAGCTAAAGTCCTGGATCTGTTTATAACTTTGCATCCTATTTGGTACCTTGTGCAACGTGGACGTGCGTATGTGTCTGCCTCACTGTTGCTCTGAAGGCCTGCCTATAATCACAGAGGTATTGTTCCTTGACCCGGCTGGAGGCCAGTAAAAGGTATGTCAGGATTTGACATCTCAGTGCATGGTTTGCCGGCAGAGTCAGATTACCTGCTCTCTGAAATGCCCGTGCACCTGGTATTCTCAGATCCTCAAATTTTGGCATCCAGCATCTTTTTTTTTTTTTTTAAGATTTTTAAAAATTTATCTGACAGAGAGAGAAAGGTCACAAGTAGGCAAAGAGGCAGGCAGAGAGAGAGGGGGAAATAGGCTCCCCGCTGAACAGAGAGCCGGATGCGGGGCTCGATCCCAGGACACTGAGATCATGACCTGAGCTGAAGGCAGAAACTTAACCCACTGAGCCACCCAGGCGCCCTGGGTCCAGCATCTTAATATGCATATCATATTTGC
>PISX010013487.1:27859-56615 GCA_004024625.1 Mellivora capensis | reverse complement strand
AAGCTCACAGCCTTCCCGTTGAGATCAGGAACATGACAAGGATGCCCACTCTCACCACTCTTGTTCAACATAGTATTAGAAGTCCTAGCAACAGCAATCAGACAACAAAGAGAAATAAAAGGTATCCAAATTGGCAAGGAAGAAGTCAAACTCTCTCTCTTCGCAGATGACATGATACTTTATATGGAAAACCCAAAAGTCTCCACCCCCAAACTACTAGAACTCATACAGCAATTCAGTAACGTGATTTTCATTTTCTACAAAAAAGTCCTGTTGAGACTTTGACTGGGATTACATTAACTCTATAGACCAATTTAAGGGGGATTTGGATCTTAATTATATTAAGTCTTCTGACCCACAAACGAGGCATATCTCTCCATTTATTTAGGTCTTGTTTAACTTCCCTCAGCAATATTTTTTAAGCTTTGGTGTACAAGTCTCTCACATCTCTTGTAAGATGTATCCCTGAGTGCTTCATATTTTTGATGCTATTTTAAATGTTACTGCTTATTTAAGTTCAATTTCTGATTGTTGCTGGTATTTAGGCATACAATTGATTTTCATATATTGATTTCATGTTCTGCAATTCTGCTAAACCTATGTTTTAATTCTAGCAGCTTTTTTGTAGATGTAATCAGATTTTTTTACACAGACAACCACGCTAAGAATAAAGAGTTTCATATCTTCCTTTCCCATCCAAATACCTCTTATTTATTTTCCATGTTTAATTGTACTAACTAGACCGCCAATCCAATGTTGCATAGAAGTCGTAAGAACAAACACCCTTGTCTTGTTGCTGATCTCAGAGGTAAAGCATTTAATCTTTCACTATTAAGTAGAATGTAAGTAGTAGATTTTTTTTGTACATGCCATGTTCACTTTCTGTTGCTGCATAATGAATAAACCCCAAACATAGCAACTTAAAGCAACAAACATTTATTTGTTTAAGATTGTATTTATTTATTTGAGAGAGAGAAAGTGAGCGAGAGAGAGAGAGAGAGAAAGAGAGGATGCACAAGTGGGGGAGGGGCAGAAGGAGAAGCAGGCTCCCTGCTGAGCAGGGAGCCCAACCTGGGCCTCAATCCCGGGATGCCAGAATCATGACCTGAGCTGAAGGCAGATGTTAACTGACTGAGCCACCCAGGTGCCCCTGGCAATGAACATTTATTATGTCACCATTTCCATGGTTCAGGAATCTAGACATGGCTTAGCTGGGTGCATCTGCCTCAAGGCTTCTCACAAGACTGTGATCAAAGAATTGTGGTGGCTGTTGTTACATCCAAAGTCTAAGCACAGGGAAGATGTGCTTCCAAGCTTACTCATGTGGTTGTTGGCAGGATTCATTTCCTCACAGGCTGTTTGATTGTGGGTGTTAGTTCCTCTTTAGCTATTGACCTGGGGACTCCATCAGTCCTTTGCCACATGGGGCTTCCATAGGCAGCTCAGCTTCCCTCAGAACAAGACAATGAGAAAGCATGAGAAGGGCAAGCAAAATTAAAGCTACATTCGTTTTGTAAACTAATTCAGAAGTGACATCTTATCACTTTTGCAGGATTCTATTTGTAAAAAAGTGAGTCATCACTAAGTCTGGCCCATACTTAGGGGAAGGGCTTATAGAGGAGACAGGGAATGTGGGAAGCCATCTTAGAGTCCACCTACCACAATGCCCTCTATAAAGTCGAAGAAGTCACCTTCAGTTCTTTGTTTGCTGAGAGTTTTTATCAAAACTGTACATTAGATCATGTCAAATGAATTTACTTCATGTGGTTTCTTTTTTAGTTTGTTCATATGATGACTTTTTAAAAAAGATTTATTTGAGAGAGAGAGAGAATGAGGGAGAGAGAGAAAGGGGTGGGGAGGGGCAGAGGGAGAGAGAATCCCAAGCAGACTGCACTCAGTGTGCAGAGCCCAACACGGGGCTCGATTGCACAACCCCAAAATCACCACCTGAGCTGAAACCAAGAGTAGGTCACTTAACCAACTGTGCCACCCAGGTGTCCCTGTATGATGACTTTTTAAGGCTTGTTTACACTGATTTGGTTTTCAAATATTAAACCAAAACTGAATTCCTGAGATGAACATCACTTGCTCAGGATATATTATCCTTTTTTATATATTGCTTGATTCTACTTGATAAAATTTTGTTTATATCCTTACACCTGTGTTAATGCTATACAAGAGCCATTGGTCTGTAGGTTTTTGTTTGTTTGTTTTCTCATAATGTGTTTGGCTGATTTTGATGAAAGGATGTTGGCCTCATAACACCACATGGAGAATAGTCCTTCCTCTTCAGTTTTTGGGAAGAGTTTGTGTAATACTGGTATATTATTACTTCTTTCCATATTTGGTAGAATTTATCAGTGAAGCTATTTGGGCCTAGAGTTTTCTTCTCGGAAAGGTTTTTAACTACAAATTCCATTTTTCTTGTGGATATAGGCCTATACAGTTTATCTATGTCTTAGTAAATAAACATGGCAGTTTGTGTCTTTCAAGGAATTTTTCCATTTCATCTAGGTTGTCAAATTTGCTAGCATTTCCCTCTTAACTTTTTCATATATGTAGGATCTGTAATGTCATCTCTCTTATTCCCAATATTGGTAATTTGTGTCTTGTCTCTCTTTTTCTGGCAAGATATTTTTCAATTCTGTTGTTTTATTTTTCAAGTAAAGAATTATTTCTAGTGTTTTGTTTTCTATTTTATTGATTTCAGCTTTGACTTTCTTCTGCTTACTGTGTTTTTATTTTCTAGTTTCTAAAGGTGAAGTTTAGGTCATGATTGAGACTATCTTTTTTTAAAAAGATTTTATTTATTTATTTATTTAGAGCATGAGTCGGGGGAGGGACAGAGGGAGAGGAAGGATCTCAAGCAAACTCTGTGCTGAGCTCAGAGCCCAACACAGGACTCAGTCTCACAACCCTGAGATGATGACCTGAGCTGAAATCAAGAGTCCCTCACTTAACCAACTAAGCCACCCAGGCTCCCTTGAGACTGTCTAATATAAACATTTAGTGCTATAAATTTCTTTCTAGGCACCACTTTGGCAGCCGCCCATGAATTCTAATTTTCATTTTCATACAGTATAAAATACTTCATAATTTCTCTTTTGATTTCTTCTTTGATTCATGTGTCATTTAAAAGTGTGCTGTTATGTAGTTTCAAAATATTTGGGGATTCCACAAATATTTCTGTTATTGGTTTTTAATTTCATTGTGCATAGAGAATCTAATTTGTAAAACTTACATACTTTTAAATTATTGACACTTGTATTATGGTCCAGAATATGGTCTCTATTGACAAATGTTCCTTGTGTTCTGGAAAGGGAGAAGGTTTGATGTTCTTATTGAATGGATGGTTCTACAAATGTCAGTCAAGTAAAATCATTTGATCATGTTGTTTAAGTCTTCTACATTCTTGCTGATTTTCCATCTACGTGTATCAATTATTGAGAGGGAAGTATTAAAATCAACTATAAGTGTGTATTTGTCTGTTTCTGCTTATAGCTCTATCAGATTTTACTTCATGATTTTAAAAACTGGTTTATTAGGTCAGTAAATGATTAGGATTATTGCATCCTCCTGAGGCATTAATCATGTTTTCATTATGTAATGGCCTTTTCTATCCCTGGTAATATTCTTTGCTCCAAAGTCTACTTTGTTATTAATATAGCCACTAAAGCTTTCTTTTGACTAATGTTAGTATAATTATCTTTCATCATCCTTTTACTTTTAACCTTTTGGTGTTATAATATTTAAATTGTATTTCTGTTGGTGACTTTTAAGTGAGTCTTGTTTTCTTTGTCAATCTGATAACCTGCCTTTTAACTGGATTGTTAGATCATTTACATTTAATGGGATTATTAACATTCTTTGGTTTACACCTACCATCTTGCTATTTGTTTTCTATTTATTCCTCCCATCTGTTCTTTCTTCCTATTTTCCCTATTTGTCTGCCTCCTTTGTATTGAGTTTTCAAACTTTATTTTACATCCTTTGTTGACTCATTAGCTATAACTTTGTTTTATTGAATTATTAGTTGCTTTAGGATTCATACCATGCATCTTTCACTCATCACAGACTACCTTCATATGATATATCACTTCACACAGTATAGAAATCCTACAATAGCATAGTTCTATTTCTCCCCTCCCATCTTTTATGATACGGTTGTCATATGTTTATGTTTAAACCTCTATTATACATTGGTTTTTTTTAAACTTGTTTGTGTTGTTTTTTTAAGCAGTTAATTATCTTTTCAAGAGATTTAAATTATAAATAAGATTCTTACAAATTTACCCAGGTAGTTACCATTTCTAGTGATTTTCAGTCTTTTGTATAGGTCCACATGTCTTTCTAGTATCATTTTCCTTCTGCCTGAAGACTTCTTTTAATATTTCTTATACTGACGATATGTTGGTGATTATTTCAATGTTATATCTTAAAAAGTTGTTATTTTGCCTTAATTTTTGAAAGATGGTTTTGACTACACATTGAATTGTAGGTTGACTGGATTCTTTTTTTGGTACCTTAAAGATGTTTTCCCCCTGCCTTGGAGTTTGTATTGTTTATGACAACAAATACGATGTCATCCTTACCTTTATTCTGCTGTACATAACATGTCATATTCTCTCTGGTTGCTTGTAAGATTTTCTCTTTATCATTGATTTTGATCAATGTGATTATTATGCACTTTGGAATAGTTTCCTTATTTTCTCTATGTGTGGGGGGGTTGTTCATTAAAATTCTTAGATCTCTGGCTTTATAGTTTTCATGATATTTGGAAAACTTATACCTAGTGTTTCTTCAAGACTTTTTTCTCCCCCACCACCAAGGACTCCAATTACATACCGTTTGTGTTGCTTAAAGTTGTCCCACAACCCATTAATACTCTTTTCTTTCCTTCCTTCCTTCATTTTTTTCCTTCTTCCTTTTTTTCTCATTCTTTCTTTTCTTTTTTCTTTTTTTTGTTCCTTCTCTTGAGCCTTTTTACTTTATGTTTTTCATTTTGGATAGTTTCTATTGCTGTGTCCTAATATTCACTGGTCTTTACTCTTGCTATTTCTAATCTTCTGTTAATCCCATTCGGTGTTTTGTTTTTTTTTTTTTTTTTCTCAAACACGGTAGTTTTTGTGGTAACTTCCATGTTTTCTCGAGTATGAAAATTTGATTTTTTAAAAATACTTCCTGTTTCTACACATAAAATACAGTAATAACAACTACTTTAGAGTTTTTAATCTGCTAATTCTAACATCTGTGTGCCAACACTAGGTTGGATTTGACTGAGTGATTGATTATTCTTCTCATTCTGAGTCTCCTTTTCTTTCTTTCTTTCTTTCTTTCTTTCTTTCTTTCTTTCTTTCTTCCTTTTGGCCTGCCTTGCAATCTTTGATTTGATGCCAACCATTTTGAATTTTACCTTGTTGGGTTCTGGGTATTTTTATATTCCTATAAGTATTCTTCAGTTTTGCTCAGGAATGTAGCTGCATTATTTGAAAATGGTTCAGTCATTTAATGTAGTGTTTTAATGATTTGTTAGGTAGATCTAGAGCTAATTATTCTCTGCTAAGTCAAGAACTTCCTGAATACTCTACCTATGTCCCATGAAATACAATTTTTCCCCTCCTGGCTGATGATAACATATTATCCTGGCTTAGTGTGAGTATTAGGCACAGCTGTCTCTGATTCTGTCTGATGCTTCTTTACCCCTCAGATGGTTTGTTCACACATATGCTTTGATCAATACTCTCCTAAATACTTGAGTGGAACCTTTTGAAGATCATCACAGAACTCTCTCATTGTGTACCTCTCTTCTCTCTGATATTCTGACCAGCTATCTCTAGTTACCTTGGTTCCCCCAGGCTTTCAGGTCTGTCTCCCCAACTCAGGGAGATGACGAGGCTCTGCCTGGATTCCCCTTTCTGCACCTGGAAACACTCTCAAATAGTACAACCTGGAAACACTCTCAAACAGTAAGGTGGGGTGGTCATAGGTTTCATCTCACATTTTTCCTTCTCTCGGGGATCACTGTCCTTCATTGTCTGATTTTTCAGTGACTTGAACACTGTTGTTTCAAATATTTTTTCTGGTTTCTGTGGTTGTTTCAGGCAGGAATATAAATCTGGTCCCTCTTGCTTTACCCTGACTAGAAGTGGAAATACGATCATTCCATTTTAAAATGAAGAAATGATCTCAAGAGGACTTAGTGCTATAGTAAGTGGGAGAGCTAGAATTCATGCCCAGTTCTTTCCACTTCTACTTCAAAAAAACATCATCTTAGAAGTATCTGTGTGGCTGGGGAAACTGCAGGACTTCCATCCTCCCCTTCCCAGCCTATGGCTTTTTAAAAAATTATTTATTTATTTTTTTAAATTTCTTTTCAGTGTTCCAGAATTCATTGTTTATGCACCACACCCAGTGCTCCACGCAATAGGTGCCCTCCATAATACCCACCACCAGGCTCACCCAACCTCCCACCACCCTCCCCTCCAAAACCCTCAGTTTGCTTCTCAGAGTCCACAGTCTCTCATGGTTTGTCTCCCCCTCTGATTTCCCCCAACTCCCTTCTCCTCTCCATCTCCCCATGACCTCTGTGTTATTCCTTATGCTCCACAAGTAAGTGAAACCATATGATAAATGATTCTCTCTCCTTGACTTATTTCACTCAGCATAACCTCCTCCAGTCCTGTCCATGTTGATATAAAAGTTGGGTATTCATCCTTTCTGATAGAGGCATAATACTCCATAATATTTATGGACCATATCCTCCTTATCCATTCATCCATTGAAGGGCATCTTGGTTCTTTCCACAGTTTGGCGACTGTGGCCATTGCTGCTATGAACATTGGGGTACAGATGGCCTTTCTTTTCACTACATCTGTATCTTTGGGGTAAATACCTAGTAGTGCAATTGCAGGGTCATAGGGTAGTTCTATATTTAATTTCTTAAGGAATCTCCACACTGTTTTCCAAAGTGGCTGCACCAACTTGCATTCCCACCAACAGTGGGAGAGGGTTCCCCTTTCTCCACATCCTCTCCAACACATGTTGTTTTCTGTCTTGTTAATTTTGGCCATTCTAACTGGTGTGAGGTTGTATCTCAATGTGGTTTTAATTTTAATCTCCCTGATGGGTAGTGATGGTGAACATTTTTTCATGTGTCTGTTAGCTATTTGTATGTCTTCTTTGGAGAAGTGTCTGTTCATGTCTTCTGCCCATTTTTTGATGTGGTTATCTGTTTTGTATGTGTTGAGTTTGAGGAGTTCTTTTTTTTAAATTTTATTTATTTGTTTGACAGACAGATTACAAGTAGGCAGAGAGGCAGGCAGAGAGAGAGCGCGAGAGGAGGAAGCAGACTCCCTGCTGAGCAGGGAGCCTGATGCGGGGCTCGATCCCAGGACCCTGGGACCATGACCTGAGCTGAAGGCAGAGGCCTTAACCCACTGAGCCACCCAGGTGCCCCTGAGGAGTTCTTTATAGATCTTGGACATCAGCCCTTTGTCTGTACTGTCATTTGTGAATATCTTTTCCCATTCTGTGGGTTGCCTTTTTGTTTTGTTGACTGTTTCCTTTGCTGTACAGAAGCTTTTGATCTTGATGAAGTCCCAAAAGTTCATTTTCGCTTTTGTTTCCTTTGCCTTTGGAGACATATCTTGAAAGAAGTTGCTGTGGCTGATGTTGAATAATTGTTCATTTATGTTTAATCCTTAATCTTGTTTGTTTGTTTTTAGAAGTAAAGGTGAGCAATTATTTAGGACTGTATATCTACTTTCCATCTCTATTTTCAGGGAGAATAACGTCCTTAAAGAGCTGCATTCTCTAATGCCTGGTATTTCTTGTAAATCAACAGAGTACCTTTCTCTCTCTGTTTGAAACTTGCATAAACATTCAGCTTCTGTTGTTATTTCCTAGGCTCACTTATAGGTCATATACTTGCCCAGTTCAGAACCTTTGATTCTTCATCTGGAAGAGTACTCTTTTGTCATTCTATCCATCAAAATCTGTCCCTCATTTCAAGCCATCCCAAGGTCTATTTCTACTAGGAAATCTTCCCCACCTATGCAATTTCTACCTCTATAAAATCATGCTAGGTTTGTTTGGACAAGATGCTCCCAAGGTCTGTTCTAGCTCTGAAGCCAGGTTTGTAGGGGCTAATATTACTCTCTCCCCTTTCTAAATTACACCATTTGGCATAAATTCATTCTGAATTATATTCTAACTTTGTGCCATATATCCTATGCACTCTGTCTGGCAAGTTACCCATCATCAGTAAGTTCCAAATAAATCTTGTTGAAAGAAATGATGAATGGTATTTTTTTCCTAGTCATTCAGTGTATACCTTTTTTTCCCCTTCTTAACCAGAAAATAAGTTTCCTGAGGGCAGAGCTAATGTATTTTCCTTATTTGATATTACATATAGGACCTACGCTATGCTAGACGTATTGCATGCTATAATGATTGCAAGGACTCTGATTCCAGAGAATTACCAGCAACCTGATTTTCCAGAATCATGGTACCAGGCTCAGGTGATAATACATAGTCCCAAAGTAAATATACTATGAATGAACAATGAGATTGCTCTGGAACAGAGAGTTTAGCAAGACATTTGTGCTTACACAGAGAAACAAAGATGCAGATAGTGCAGACACACTCAAATTTTATTGTTTGTTTGATACATCTGTTGCTTTGAGGCTTATACTTAATGTGAGTCTGTTGAATGATTTACAGGTATACTCATGCACCGAGATGAAGGGCTTTATTATAAATCTCCCTCCTTGTGTTGTAGGATACTGTGCATTTTTCAATGCTGTAAACATAAATAGAAAAGTGTTTTGTCTGTGACAAGGACAAATGTCAGTTGGCAAAGCTCTTAAAGATGCAGACTTTTGAATTTGAGTTCTCATTATTATAGTGTCCTGATTCGAGAAGTAAGCATAAAAAATGCTTTATACTTATAAATTTTATTCCATAAACCTTTGTAATAAGGAAAAAACAATAAAAGTTATTATATAAAAGTAAAAGATGTAGAAAATAGTGTTAAGAAAAAATAAGAAGATAAAAACCATTCCTCTCTCCAATATAGATAACTGCTGATAACATTTTAGAGCATATTCTCTCAGTTTTTTTTCTACACTTATTTAATTCAAAAATGTAATTATACTAAACATATTATTTTCTACATGCTTTTTCATTTAGTGACATGGAAGCTATTCAGTATATATTCATAAAAATTCTCCAGATCATCATTTCTCACTGCTGTTTAGCACTTCAATGTATGGATCTACTGTAAGTTATTTATCCAAACCCCTAATTTGAGTCATTTTTGTCATTTTCAGCATTTCTACCATCATGAAATTAGAGGAATGAGTGTCCTTGCAGCTAAAGCTTTATGTACATCCCTAATTATTTCCTTAAAATAATTCCCTAAAAGTGGAATTCTTGGGTCAAGAAGTATGCAAAAATCAAAGGTTTTTCACACCAAAACTACCTCCATCCCAACTGAATCTCCCAGCAATGCATGCAGTACTTTTTAAATGTGATTTCTTTTGTACTTATAACCTTTATGCAGGAAAAGTTTAAGGCTTTCATATTTAGCCATTGAGGAAATCAGGGTGCAGAAAAATCAAAGGCATATACCATTAACACCACAACTATAAGCCCACTTTCTCCATTCCTTGTACTCTTGGAGCAGTGCTTATTGCGTCTCTACCAGTAGTATTTGGAAAAACTGAGTCTGGGCGATTCCTTGATCAAAATTAAGATGTATTAGACAAACACGTATTGAAAACAAAGTTAAACAGGCTACAAAGCTTATGACAGTAATAAGATGCGTCAAGCCTTTAGGCTGGTCTTTGCAATTTAAGTTTTTTGCCATCAGGAGGTGATAGAAAGCCACTTTCTACCTGCACCCCCCAAGAAGGAATTATGGTTTTCCTGAGAATCTAGACTCTTTCTCTCTCTCTCTATCTCTGTTAGGCAGGAAGTAGGATTTATTGGCGGCCATGAGTAAGGAGGGGGCAGTGCCAAGGTTCTCATGAGTGCACAACCTGGCATTTGTCCAGGAGGGGCCATGACTTGGGATGTATTTGATCCCACAGCCATCTAGGAAGAGCCATTTTTCAGCCACCATGTCTTCCAATTCATCTGCATCAAACTTAGTTAAGTCCCACTTCGTGGAAATGTGGATCTTCTGGTAGCCAGGGAACTTGAACTTGGCCCTGTGTAGGGCCTCAGTCACATGTTCCTTGTTCTACAGCTTGGGACAGATGGGCATGATGACTTGACCAATGTTGACCCTGGCTGCTCTGCCTTGGGGCTTTCCAAAGGCACCCCACATACCTGTCTAGAACCAGCATAGGACATCTTGTTGAGAAGGATGAAGTGGAAGGGATGGAGCCACACTCAGATGTGAAAACCATCTTTGCCCCAACTTTTCATCCTGTACTTGTCAACACAAATACGACAGCTTCCAGGGCTTCAGAGGAGAGCTGCTCCTAGTCATCTGACATCATCTGGCCACATACTAGGCACTCATCCACATTTTCCTTCTTCTACCCCGGATCAAAGTTACAGATCTTGGCATCAGGGACACCTCTGTAGGAGTGAGGCTTTGGGTATAGTTTGTTCTTAACAATACTGGTAACTCTGGGCAGTGTGTAACCCATGATGACATCAGGACCTTCAGTGGCATGCCAAGGGCAAAGAGAAGATAGTCTCTTTTCTACCTTACCACTAATTGTGTAATCACAAGCTACAAAACTTTGCTTTGTATCTGACCCAAAATTTATGAAATTAGGACTTCCAATTGGATTGGGTCAGATCAAGATTGAAAATAAGTTTTGTATTTTCTTCATGAAATCTCAGCTCTTCTTAAAAAAATTTTTTTTCATGGCTAAGTGATTATCTCACTATATGCTTTGGGCTAGACTTAAAGAAGTGGATTTCTTTTTTAAAATAAGATTCTAACTCTAATATAACTTTTGGCTCTTGATCTAATTAAGTTTATGATCTTTAATTTTGCAGGATGCCACTGTGAAAGGGGAAAAAAAAAACAGAACAAAAACAAAGACACAGCTAGATGCAATTCATCATTACCAAACAACATCTTAATTTTCCAACCTAGGAGCCGCTCTCTTAACCTGATGCCTGCTTTTCCATTTTAGGCTTCCTATCCCAAGGTAGATTGATTGTAAAAGATGGCATAAGTATCCATGCCCCCTTGAGCTCATGCCCTTTGCAAACTGACTTGGAAACTTCTCTCTTCAAAAGATGGAGTTTGTATCCCCATCCCATGAAACCGGACTAGCCCTGTGATTTAGTTTGCCAATAGAATACAGTGGTGTTGCAGTTCCAAGCCTAGGCTTCCTAAGGTTCTGCATACTTCTGCTTGCTCTCTTGGACCCTGGAGATCTAGGTGAACAACACCAGACCAGCCTTTGGGGACATGAGTGGTCTCAAGTAGGAGAGCATCTCAAGCAAGGCTGTTACAGACCAGCCAGTGCTCAGCTGTTCCACCTATTAACAAAGTTATTTATGACAACAGATATCTGTTACTTTTGGTCTAAAGAAATTGAGCCAATAATAATTATTACCATTCCCCTGCTTGGGATTAAGAATGAAATAAGTCTGGGAGAGAAAAGATTCTGTTTCTGATTTGGCTGGTTTTGTGGACACAGATCAATGAAGTGTCCTGGCTGTATTTATATACACTGATGATTAACCTCCTGATACTCTTTCTGACTCTGACTACTAATGCTTAGGAATTAGTTTAAAAATATTTAATTGGCCTGGTGTCCAGCCTTTCCAATCATATTTCATGGCCACATTAAGCCGTTCCTTGTTCCTCAAACACAATAATACTGGCATGCCTTCACTTAGACCTGATCATCTTTCCTTCCTTCTTTCTTTATCAAAATATTTGGATAGTCTATGAAGCAGCTCATTTCCTTACAGTTTCTCTCCTCTGTGAAACATTCTTGATCACGCTTCTTCATCCTCTAGTATAATAAATTTCTCTTTCTTCTCTGCTTATTTTAATACTTATTTTGTAATGCTTGTTTCAGTTTGACTTATAGTCAAAGATCTAAAATTCTGCCAGTATTAGCTAATCTTGAAGATTAAGAAAAAACAGGGCAAGTTTCAAATAGTGTTTTAGATATTTCCTTGTAGAAGATGGTTATGATGTTCCACTTTTTGGGGAAAAAAAGAAACAAAAGTCATTTTAGCCATGTTGAGAGTTCAGAAAGCAAGTGTATACTGACTTAAACTATATTATGGAATCAGAATTAAATTTGTACTGGTCATTATTCCATACCCAAATAATTGTTATTATTTTTCCTATTAAATTCTATTTTTTTAAGAAGAAAAATGGAGCAAAGCTCTACTCCAGAGAGAGAGACAAAAAAAGCCTGTCTCAGTTCCGGTCAAGAGGAATAATCAGTAAAAAAATTGCATCAGTGTTATGGATGCTACAGCTGGGATTCCATCCATCTTGTTAAGGGACCTAAACTCAAGCCCCCGACCTCCCCTTCAAGCAGGACCAGCACAGCTAAGCCTGGATCTCACATAAGACTCAAATATCTCCTTTCCTGTAAACCACTTCTATCCTGAGAGGAAAAGGCTACAGTTTATAAACATTTTTATTGGTCATATTTGACCATTTGGCCAAGAGGGAAGAGTTAGGGGAGGGATGTTTGATGTTGGTTTGTTTAAAACACACACACCTTAAGTAGATTTCTTTTCCCTTGTTAAAGAACTTTTCATGATAATGCTTCATTTAATTGAAACCCGTTAGCAAGTTAAGAAGTGAAATTGGTTTATGAATCAACGAGCAAAGCTAGAAGCCACTTGGCAGCATGGAATCATGGCAAGAAGATGTTCAATTCCAGCGGCTAGCATAATGTCACCCCCATAGAATAAACTCAGAAGAGGTTTCTGTCTGCCAAACAAAATGGATACAATTGAGTTAACAGAGTTTTAAATGACATTGATTAGAACATCAATAGAAAGAATAAAAAGAAAACTGATTTTATTACAAAGTCACTGTGGATCAATAATACATAATAACATGGGCATGAGAAGCAGTCAGTAACAGAAGACATTCAATGATTCATGAGCACATTAAGCTCATGAAATAATAAGCCCACAGTGTTATATTCTATCTTTTTCTGAATCAATAGCTATGGAATTGAATAAGAAAGTGGAATATTTTCAAAAGGTGCAATAATAAGGGTGACACAGCTGGGTAGAGTTGCTTATCTGGAGGATAGCTCCACTATGTAGCTACATAAGAATAAAAAAATTCAAAGGTTTAGCAGGGCATAAACCCAGACATGTTCCCCATGACAAACTTATTAGACACATTGGTGGACCAGGATTAATTACCTTGTGTCAATGAATGGTTCTCTGCTCAAGCATTTCTTTTCTAAAATGGAAAAATCTTATATGCTGACTTCGTTTCCCCCCTTCCACTGGGTCATGAAGGAAGCAGTGTGTTCACAGTGATGCGAGCACTCCAACCCCCATCCCACTGCAGGATTCTGACTAGCATGAGTTGAGGACAAATAGATGACCCTGATATCCAAGGAGAGGAATGACAGTCAATGGAACCTCTCCCAGACAGTACCATGTTGTCTCTTTTGGCAACAAAAATATCTTTGCAAAGGGATCCATTCAAAATTTCAAAATATGCCCTACCTAAAATACTCCTTACTTTGATCAAAGTTTCTCATCACATCTTTTATGCCAATTCCTTTAGACAGTAATTTTCTCTCTGTCTGTCTGTCTCTCTCTCTCTCTCATACACAGACACACACACACACACACACACACACACACACACACCACAAACATGAGTCTCATAAACTCATACATCAGAAATGGAGATCTCAGAGGTCAAAAATGAAACACGATTTTAAAACTCTTTATTAGCTTATTTTAATACACAAAATGGAGATTCTAAGCCATATAGAAACCTTTATCTGGGTCTTTATTTGAGTGTGTCTTTTTCTAGTTATGTTTATGTGTCCATGTGGGTTTACAGGTGTATTCCTGTATCTTCTTTTAATGCATCTGAAGTCTCTTCCAATCCGTCTCTTCCTCTCTTTCTCTCTAATCTTCCTTATTATTTATTCCAGTAACTATGGACAAAAGAGAATGGAAATGCATATATATTTTATTTGTTCTATTTATTGAATTTTTTATGTTCTCTATTCCTCTTGTATAACTCACAAAAGTCTAATGTTATACATTTCTCTTTTAAAAACAATAAAAGCCCAATTAAATTGCCTTTTCTGTATTGATTGCCAATGGTTTCTACCTCCCTTGAGCCACTGATCCTGAAAAGAAGCAGGCTTCATCTTCGTTATCTTTATGAAGTCAGAGTTTTCCTTTTCAGAAAAAAAGGAAGGAGGGCTTCCAATTTTTTTCTCGCAGTTAGAATTTTGGTTGTCATTGTTTCTGGACTTCAGTTCTTAATTTTGCTCTGTTAACAATGAGAACTTATGTTTCTATATCTCTATAATTTTGTGTATATGTCTTTGTATACACCCGGCCTAAATTTCAGTTCACCCCTGGCACAATTTATCTCAGTCTTTCAAATGAAGCATTCTGCTTAGGAGACATCCTTTTTTTTTCCTCTCTTTTAACATTCTCATGTAGCCAAACAATTATCTTGCCTTAGAACCTCACTCACTTCCTGATGTAGGCAGAAAACAGCACATTCTAAAATTACAGCATCTTGGGGATAGAAGGGATTAGTCAATGTATCTAATTTAACTTAGTTGGCTCCCACTTGGGTTCTCATTGGTTTAAAGGATAAGGCAAGAAATAGGGCTCATTAGTTGTTCAGCTCTCCAAACATTTATCAAGCCTGGCACTGGCAGACACCAGGGATTCAGAAGTGAATATGTGTTTCTTGTCTTCAGGAAGCTCGTAATCTAGTGGGTGGAAAAGAGAAGTAAACAGTTACCAATGATGGAGATCATTTGCATGAGAGGGAGAAAAATCCAGGCTGGAGGCATTTTTTTGAAGATTTAAAAAAAAATTATTTGACAGAGAGAGAGCATAAGCATGGAGAGTGGCAGGAGGTGGGAGAAGCAGGATCCCTGCAGACTAGGGACTGCCCCCTCATGGGGGGCGTAGTTTGATCCCAGGACTCTAGGATCATGACATGAGCCAAAGGGAGAAGCTTAATCAACTAAACCACCCAGACACCCCATCCCAGGCTGGGGGGCATTTTTAAGAACAGGATGCCTGACCTGGATCTTGAAGGACGAAGCTTCAGAGATCCTCAAACTCTGGAAAGAGTCTCTGTGTGAGACCATGATTTCCAAATGCGGTTGCAGTCAGAGAAGTTACTATCAGAATAACTGTAAAAATGTCACCTTTATACTCAAGATAGCACGGCATGGTGTCTGTGTGGTTTATCGGCAATGGCAGGCCTATTATTTTTAATGCTGTAATTTTCCCAGGGTCACCGTTCTGCTTTCCTGTTATGTGTGTTACATAAAACTGTACTTCTTCACCTCTATTGGAAAAAGCAAAAATGCTTATACAGGAAGTTGCTTTTTGAGAATAGCAGATTTTCCATGAAGAAAATGAAACCCTGACACATTCATTTCATTATGCTTCGCTCCCTCCATTATGGCTGCCGTTCTCACATCAGCTCCTTCTTTCCTTCTCCCCCACCCTTTCCCCATGGTCCCTCCTGTTGCCCTGGTGTGGTGATCCTGGCCAGACTAGGAGGACCTAGCCCATGCTCTTGTTAAAGTTAAGAATCAAAGCATAGATTGAGAATTTTCTTCTTTCTTTTAAAGATTTTATTTATTTATTTGAGAAAGAGAGAGCCCATGAGCAGAGGGTGGGGGAGAAGGAGGGGTGGAGGGAGAGAGAATCTTAAGCAACTTAAGGTGGGGCTAGATCCCAGGCCCCGAAACCATGACCTAAACCAGTCAGCCATTTAACCAACAGAGCCACCCAGGTGCCCCTAGATGGATAATATTCCAATTATCTTACACTATTGGATATTTCAGCCAAAAGAAGTCTGTCTTCATGGAAGGCCATTAGAAGTGTCTGGAAAGCTAAGCAGCTTCCGGGGTCCTATAGTCCGAGAGCAGGGACTGCCCGACTCTGATGAAACCTATTCTATTGCCCGGAATGTTAAGGGATAGGAACCCATTTCAGGGGCTCGAAGAAAGAGAGGAGTAGGCTATGGGGCCAGAAGAAGAGTCTGGGAACAGCTGAGTGGAACAGTGACTAGAAAACTGAGCCTTGCCACTGGATGGCCATGTTTGCTGCAGGCTGGTGAGGACCAAAGAGACTGGGGCTGAGGTGAGAGCAGAAGCGGGAATAGGGATGCCTGACAATGGGGTCTGCTAACTTGGACTCCATGGCACACCTCGCATGCCTGTGCAGGCTGCAAAAGCCAGCTCGCTCTAAAGAGTGCCAGTTTTGCAGCCTCGCACCCCCTCTTGCTGCCAGGGCCATGCCTTGGCCCCCATTCAAGCATAATGAGAAGGTTTCTAAAATTATCCTCCCAGCGCTGGCATTTGCACACAGCTGCGTTATCACACACAGATCTGCCCAGGCCCTGAGAGGGGGTTCTGAAACAAGAGGGCTGCTGTCTTGGATGCCACCACGGCCTTCCAAGCCCCCATACCTTGCCCAGGGGCCCACCGGGATGCTGGCTCAGGGCCTGAAGGGTTTGCTTTTTGACTCTCTGGAGGGTTTAATTTTAAAAGAAAAAAAAAAAAGCCCACCAGTGAAATTACCTAATATCCCAGACCACAGAGCCAACTGTGAGCTGGCCTGAAGGTCGGAGGCTGGCAGAGCTCTTCTCTGGAAGTTGCCATGACCGGTGCCCCTCCTGCTCAGTGGGCTGAGGGAAGAGCACAAACACTAGAGGCCTGTGTATTCCCAGGGGCTCGGGTCTGGACATACGTCCTGCTTTCTAGGCCCCAGGGGGTAGGCTGGGAAGGAAGAGAAGGACTTCTCACTGCCAGCTTTGGATGACAGTGAATGGATTCTCTAACTTGGGTGCCTTCTATTCCACTGTGAGGGACGGGGGCCGGAGCAGAGGAGTCTCAGCATTTTCAGAATTAGAAAGGGCCACAGATGTTCGTGAGTCCAACTTCCCACTCAGTGTGGCTTCCCCCTTGGAAATATCCTGAAGCTGTCATCCAAGAAGGATGCTCTCCTTGGCTGCTACCAGTAACTGGCTGCTCACTCCTTGGTGAGATAGCTCTCTGATCCTTGAGCATTCTTGTTCCCTTCATTCTACAGTGGAAAGAGAAAAATCTTACTAGGGGTCTCTGTGGCTTTACACCTATCAAGGGGCTCCTAGGGCCCTTGGGATCACAACAGCTCTGCGTGTTTGGCCCTACCCACTCTCAGCCATCCTTGATGATACCCTCTCATTCACTCGGAAGAGAGAGAGAGACACTCAACATCAGGTTTCCTTTCATTTTCTGGAACAAGACTCTTTTGCTCTTAGTCCTCCAGCCCTCTCACCTATGAGTTCCTCCTCTTGGAATAATCCTCACCAGGTTGTCCTTTCTCTCCATGCTCATCTTACAAGTCTTTTTCTGGGAGGCCTCTCCAACTTCTAACCCATCCCTTTGCTCTGAGCTTTCGAAGCACATTGCTTGACACATAGTAGAGGCTTAATAAGATTAGCTAAATGAGTACCTGAACCCAATCTTCCTTCTACTCTCTTGTGTTAATTCCACCCTCTTCCATATGATAGTCCTTGAAATATGCAAAGGCTATCATCCTAATCGTTCCAGCATCAGTATGAATCTGGTCCCAGCAGGACACAAATCACGCACTCGGGCAGAGCAATTGAGGACAGCATGATAAAAGGGGATTTACAGGGATGGGAGCAGGGGTAAGTGAATCTTAGGAGAACCCCAGAGCTAACGAGAGCAGGATCTTAAGCCTGAAGGGTCAAGGGGAAGGAAAGCTTACTGGAGGCCAGAGAGGGAAGCTGAGGCTGGAGAAGAGGGCCACCCAGCAAGCCAGTAGGGAGGTAGCTTAGGAAATATATACCCACTTCAAGCTCCTCCCACCCTCTAACCTCCCCCAGTGTCTCCCACTGACAAATAAAGGCCAGGGAGCCTCCTAAGACACAGAGCCCAATGGAAAAAGTTGGAGAATAAATGAATAGGGAGAGACAAATGAAAAATATCCAGTACAATCATCCAATCCCAGCAGCTACCCCAAATCTACTCTTGCCAGACTGAACAGCTTGAGTTGGTTCTATGACTGGTCAAAAGGTGGTGTCTGCTGGACTCTTTATTATCTAATTCAATGCCATCTGGATAGATTCTGGACTGCCATTCATTGTCTGTCCCAAAGCACATGGCCAGGAATACGACGATACTCCAGACACCAGCCAGGGTAATGGATACCAATCTCTGCCACTCTGAACGCTACCTTTGTATTAATGCAGGTGTAAAACCATAGTTCCTTGCTTGTTGAATGCATTTCAATTGTTTTTTAATTGGGTTTATAATCAATTAAGTCCCCCAGGCTTCCTCACCCAAACTACTGTGAAATCAAGCTCTCTCCTAAAATGTATTCATGTCATTGATTTTTGTTTTAATCTCACCACAAGATTTTACATTCATCCCTGTCAGATCTTATCTTATTTACTTCTGTCCATTGTTCCAGATTATTAAATCCTTATATCGTTACCTAGTATAGCAGCTTTTCCTCTCCACTTTGAGTCACTAGCTAATTTCATTAGGCTGCTCTCTTTGTTTTCATCTGTATTGATGATGACTGAGCAGAATCTCAGACAGCTGGGCTCTGAAGACCTCCTCCAGTTGAGAGTGTTGTGGCATTTTACCAAGGGGGGAGGAAAGAGAACACTATTTCTGCAGTGGGTCGGTGGTATAATGGGAAGTAAAAATCATGATGAAATCAACTTTGGGAAAACCCCTGGTTGTACAGGTTGAACAAGTTTCTTTCTTAAAGTATACCTTAGAGCTATTAATAGGTTAGTAACTCTGGACCAGTTCTGGAAGCAGATATTCAAGGCTCTACCACATTGATTTGACTATGGATCACTCATGCATGTTTGTGTGTGTGCACATAGTTGCCCACGAGTGTTTCATGTCATGCATCTTGGGAAATATTGACTGTGGAACCAACAGACCTGGATTTCACTCCCAGTTCCACCACTTACCAGTTTGGAGTAAAATATTTAATCTCTCTAGTCCTCAGTTTTCTTCTCTATTAAGTGGGAATAAAAGAAAATCTTACCTCATAAGTTTGTGGTGAGAATGAAATAAGATAATGCCTGAATGAATGAGTACCTCTTCCATGCTAGGATAGTAAATACTCACTTCATGTCAGCCAACATGAAACATAGCTATATAATTTTAATTATCCTTAGTACTGTTTTGAGATTGATCCACTGGTTAGGCTCTGTATAACAAATACATCAAAATATCATAATCTAAACAAGCTAAAAGATATACAAAAAGCTAAAAATATGTTTCCAGTTTATATGACTTATATGACTAATAAATGATGAATATTCTAAAGAAATGAGAAAAAAATTCACAAATCAACAAGAAAAAAATAACATCCTAGTAGAAAATAAGGGGCATAAGCAGATAATTGATAATAGAAGAAATGCAAGGTGGTCTTAGGTTGGAAATTTTTATCTTTATTTTTTTATTTTATTGTATTTTATGAAAAGATTTTATTTATTTATTTGACACACACACACACAGAGAATATAAGCAGGGGCAGAGCAGCAGGCAGAGGGAGAGGGAGAAGCAGGCTCTCCCTGAGCAGAGAGCCTGATGCAGGACTCAATCCCAGGACCCTAGGATCATGGGCTGAGCCAAAGGCATATGCTTAACTGACTGAGCCACCCAGGCGCCCCATATTTTTTTTAAAAGATCTTATTTATTTATTTGCAAGAGACAGATCATGAGCAGGAGGAGAGGCAGAGGGAGAGGGAGAAGCAGACTCCCCTGCTAAGCAAGGAGCCATGCAGGGCTCAATCCCAGGACCCTGGGGCCATGACCTGAGTTGAAGTCAGATGTTTTAAAATTGACTGAGCCACCCAGGTGCCCCATACATTTTTATTTAATTACTTATTTTATTTTATTCTTTGGGAGGGTTCACTGGCTTATTTTTTAAAAATTTTTATTGTGTTATGTTAGTCACTGTACAATACATCATTAGTTTTTGATGTAGTGTTCCAAGATTCATTGTTTATGTATAACACCCTGTGCTACATTTTTATTTTTAATGAAAAGGATTCACTGCTGGGGCCTGTGGGAAATGACAAGCACCACCAGAATAACAATAGCTAATGAGAACTTAGCATTTAGTGTATATCAGCCACTGTCCTAAGCATATTGTAAATATTTACTCATTTAATTCTCACAATGTAGATTTTTAAAAATTATTTCCACTTTATAGATGAGAAAACTAACTACAAAAGATTAAGTATACCATTTCTGGGGCAATTTTTGTGAAATTGTGAAGTTTTTGATGGTACCAATTGAGAGCTTTAAAATATTCATATGCTTTGACTAAATATAGTAGAAGCTGTGATGCATTGCTCAAAACCTCTTCCAGGCTTATTCTTCTAACTGTTGCCATGCCATGGTCCTCAGCTCTCAGCCCTCTCTAGATATTGCCCTCTGCTAGAGACATCTGGTTTGACAACATATGACTTTGGGCCAGCCCATGTGCAATGACCAGATGACACAGAAATATAAAGAACTAGTTTTCCTCACAGCATATAGGACAACTCTCTTGGGCCATTTCTGCTGCAGAGCTTCCCATAGGGTCAACTGAACCTTTGTTGTGGTTCTACCACAACTGAACTTCCCCCTCTGCCCAGTCCTGCTTTTCCCCCTCCCTTCCAGAGGTTTTGATTCTAAGAGTACTTCCTAACAAACTTCTGCAAGGTAATCTCCATCCTAGAGTCAGCTTCCTGGAGAACACACACTGCAACACCCAGTCTTATAACGTCTAAGACTATAGCCTAAGTAGAAGACTATTGTGAATGTAAATAATTACATATGAGCCTGGGTGGATAGTAAAATCACAATAGGAAGAAACCTAGGTCCTGAACCAATGCATGAAAAATTTCATCCACCAGTTTCAGCTTTGATCTCCAAGCCATAGAGAGCAGGAAAGAGCTTTGCTCTTATCCCTTCAATGAGAACAATAAAAAGGTAAACAAACTTGAAAACAATGGCCTTATATTGAACATGGGAGATGACTGGGGTCAGAGAACAAACAACTGACCTGAAATCTAGAGATGGATGGGTGATGGTAGGGAAGAACAGGATATTATCATTTATTTACCTGGCACAGAGGTTGCCAGAAGCCAGATAAGCCAGGAAGAGGATTTAGCTAGATTTTTTTTTTAAATCAAATGGTTAAAGGCTGAGTGTGGGCTAGTATGAGATTATAAAGCCCCTTAGCTGCAGACATAGAAAAGCTCACACCTTCTTGAAGGATTTTCCTATTGGGATCCACAGGTACTCACAGAAGGGGATGGGGAGAATTTTAGCATCTGCCCAGGACAGAAGCTAAAGCAGAACATCAGAGAACACCCACTTCCCCCAAACTGCCATCACCATGCTAACAAGTGACAAGTGAAAATCATAGTGGAATAGAGCTAGGAGAGCTACAGAGTAGAAACTGTCTTTGAGGAGCACAACCATGAGAAGAACCAAAGCCAAGTGGAAAACGCCCATCTCCCGATTATGTTACTACTAATTTTCAGACTAAAAGCACAGCAGAAGGAACAGTATGCTCACCCCAAGCATTAAAAAATGTATACCTTAGTATCTACTCTCCAACATAACATGTCCAGCTTTCATCAAAAAAAAAAATGAGATGCATATAAAAGGTCAAG
This sequence comes from Mellivora capensis, assembly GCA_004024625.1. Lineage (NCBI taxonomy): Eukaryota > Metazoa > Chordata > Mammalia > Carnivora > Mustelidae > Mellivora > Mellivora capensis. The sequence goes on along the minus strand of PISX010013487.1, from coordinate 34,729 downwards.
GGAAAACACAATCTGAAGAGACAAAGCAATGATCAGAAACAGTTCTAGTTATGTCACAGATATTAGAACTAGTAGGGAATTTATTATGATTAACATGTTAAAGGCTCTAATTGAAAAGGTAGATTACATGCACAGATAGTTGATTTCATCAGAGAGATGAAGACAATAAGAAGAAACAAAATGGAAATGCTAGAAACAAAAAGCACCGTGACAAAGATGAAGAATGTCTTCAAGGGGCATATCAGTAAACTCAATACTGCCAAGGGTATAATCAGCGATCTTGTTAATAGATCAGCAGTGATTATCCTAACTGAAATACAAAGAGAGAAAAAAAGAGCAGGAAGAAAAACAGAAGATCGAAGAGATATGGGGCAATACCAAATGATACAACACATTTGTAATGAAATTTCAGAAGGGGAAGAGAGAACAGGGCAGAAGAAATATTTGAGTAAATAATGAAATATTCAAAAATTTGGAAGAATTTTCCAAAATTAGTGGCAGACATCACATTATAGATCCAAGAAGCTCAGAGAAGACTAAGCAAGGAGAAAACAAACCCTAGGTGTATTGGTTTCCAGAACCACAAGAAATTACCACAAACTTGGTGGCATAAAACCAGGAGGGGCACCTGGGTGACTCAGTCATTAAGCATCTGCCTTCGGCTCAGGTTATGATTCCAGTGTCCTGGAATTGAGCCCCTCATCAGGCTCCTTGCTCCTCTGGAAGCCTGCTTCTTCCTCTCCCACTCCCCCTGCTTGCATTCCCTCTCTTGCTGTGTCTCTCTCTGTTAAATAAATAAATTAAATCTTTAAAAAAATTTAAAAACAACAACAATGATTTCATCTATCTTAGTTCTGGAAGTCAAAAGTCTAAAATCAGAATCATGGGCCAGAATCAAATCAGAGCATACTTTCTTTTGAGGCTATAGGGCAAATCTAGTCTGCCTCCTTCAGTTTGGTCACTGCCAACATTCCTTGGTTTGGGGCTGAATCCCTTCAATCTTGAAGACCAACATGTTGAAATCCCTTTGTTCCTTCTTCACAGTGCCTTCTTCTCTGTATGTGTATCAAAAGCACAAGGGATAGGAGGATGAATTAGAAATATACTGTGTTATGGTTCTGACATTACATGTGAAGCAGTGTAAGAGTCTTTGAAAGTAGACCCCAATTATAAACCAATAAACATGTTTTTAAAGAGGTATAATAATAATTCAATAGAACAGATAAAATGTGCTCATAAGAATGTTAAATTATACCTAGAAAAAGCAGAAATGAGGAAATAAGAACAAATGGAGCAAATAGAAGACAGCTAACAGGATGGTAGATTTTAATCCAACCATGTATAATCCCATTTAGTGTGAATGGTCTAACACATCAGCTAAAAGAGATTTTTATATTGGATTAAAAAAATTTAGGACTCGGAGGGGAGACAAGATGGCGGGGAAGTAGGAGGAGGCTCCTTTTCAACCTGTCCCCTAAAGTGAGCTGATTACCTACCAAGGAACTCCGATCACCCATGAAATCAGCCTGAGATCAGAATTCTACTCGTCAGGATCTCTACGGGGGCAGAAGACGCCAGTGGGCAGGTAAAGCGGAGTGGGAATGCCTGACTGGTATCAGAAGATAAACAAAAGTGGGAGGGAGCCACCAGAGGAGACGCATTGGAAAGTAATACCCCAATACGAGAGCCTCCTGCGTCTGGGGACAAGCATTAACTTGGAGTCTGGTTGAAAGCACTCAGAAAGAGCAAAGGATCGCAGGGGGAAACTGAGGGAATCAGGGCGGTTAGGGACAGGGGCAAAGTCCCCGGACTTGGGACAGCTAACCTGGCGCTGAGCCAGAGAGAGTGCGGCGGAGAAACCAGGTCCTGGTCCCCGAGCTGCCAGCGCGCCTGAGAACGCCTGGGGTCCCGTGAGGGGCTGGGAGCCTCACCAGCCAGCAGAAACACAGCCTTTTGCACTCTTCCACGCCAGTGCCGTGCCACGCTAGCAGAGCCTGAGACGCGCGTGCCCCACACCCTCCCCTGAGAGGCGCGTGCAGGCGCCAGCCCGGCGCTCCCGGACCCGGAAAGACCAGGCACTCCCGGCCTGGACCAGCGGGAAAAATCTCAGTGCAGGATGCTGCTTGGAACCTCTCTGGCGGTCCGGAGCTGCCCAGACAGCCGCCACTGTCGCGGTTTTGGGTACAAGCAGGAGTCCCTGTGTCCCCAGGGACCGCGACTGGGAACGTGATCTGCCAGCAGCCGAGGGGGAACTTATGTGCTCTGCAGCACCCAGAGGGGAGCAGACTGAGGCTTCTCTCTGAGAGGAAGGTCTGGGTGCAATTTGCTTTCCTCTAAACCTCCAAAACCATCAAGAGCCACCAAGAGGAGAGAAAACAAATGAACAAACATAAAAACCTCCAGAGAACAAAAGCCTGAAAAACCGGTTTCCTCAGAGCCCACCCCCTTGAGGGGGGCGGGAGGACTTAACTCAGGGAACACCGCCTGAAAACCCACGCAGCAGGCCCCTCCCCCAGAAAGCCAACCAGGAAAAAAAAAAAAAAGAGAAAAAAATGCAACAAAAGAAAAATGACCACTACTTCATAGATACAACTTTTATTTTTAATTCGTTCCCACTCTCCTGGTTCATTCTTTTTTAAAATATAGACAATTTTTTTAAACTATTTACCATCACAGTAAGATGTCCAGTACATCAAATTTCATAATAACCTTTTAACCTGAACTTTTTGTTACATATACCCGTGTTTTTCTTTGCTTTTCTACTTTTTAATTTCTTTTAAATTTTAGCTTAGTTTAGTTTAGTTTATTCCTTTTTTGTATTTTTATTTTTTAATATTCATATAGAATTAAACTTAAAGGTAATCCCCTCTCCCCAGTCAGTGCTACCCCTATAGGTAAACCAATTTTTAATCCCCCTTTATCTTAGGAAAGTTGAGTCCTTTAACAAAGATATCAAGATACATCCAGGAAGAATCAAAATTACCTTCTTCACCTACACTGAGAATTTATAACCATTCTCTCATCATTTTCTCCTGCCAATGTTTCTGTGAATTTGTGTTTGTCCTGATAGTATATAAATCTTATACTTGGGGATCTTTTTCATGAGGTTCTTTCCTTTTTTTTTTTTTTTTGCTTTTATATATATATATTTTTTTTTCTCTTTCTCTTGTCATATACTTTTATCAGTCTTTTTGTTTGTCTGTTTTTGTTTGTATATTTCATAAATCTTACCTTGGGGCCCATTTGGGCTGAGCCTTCTCTTTTATCTTCCCTTTTTTTTCCTGTCTCTCTTTCTCTCTCTCTCTTTTTTCTTTTTTCTTTCATTTGGGTGGGGACTCTGATTGCTCAGAAGCGTTCCAGGGTGCACCTTGACTGCACCACGGTAGATACATCCAGCTACATCCATGAAGCCATCTCTCACCAAAATGACTAGGAGGAGGAATGCCCAACAGAAGAAAAATTCAGAGGATGGGCCTTCTGCAATAGAGCTAATGGCTACCAACACAGACAATATGTTGGAAAGGGAATTCAGGCTAACAATTACCCAGGCAAGAGCTAGGTTGGAAAAAGCCATGGATGACCAAACGGAATTGATTAGGGCAGAAATGAAAGCCACCAGGGGTGATGTTCACAATGTTAGGGCAGAACTGAAAGTCACCAGGTATGAAGTTCACAATGATCTCAATGAGTTCCAATCTAATCTAAATTCTCTAAAAGCTAGGATAACTGAGACAGAAGATAGAATTAGTGATCTGGAGGACAAACAGAGAGAGAGAAAGGATCAGGAGGAAGTCTGGAACAAACAGCTTAGAAGCCACGAAAACAGAATCAGGGAAATAAATGATACCATAAAACGCTCCAATGTCAGAATTATTGGAATCCCTGAAGGGGAGGAGAAAGAAAGAAGTCTAGAAGATATAGTGGAACACTTTATCCAAGAAAATTTTCCCAATATCTTGAATGGAACCAGCATTCATTTACTAGAGACAGAATGGTTTCCCCCCAAGATTATAGATTCTCGAAAGACCTCGAGACACCTAATAGCAAGAATGAAGAATTATAATTGTACGCAAGCCCTCTTGAAGGCAGCTAGGACAAAGAAGCTACTTACATACAGAGGAAAGCCCATCAGAATAACGTCAGACCTGTCCACAGAAACCTGGCAAGCCAGAAAGGGCTGGCAAGATATATTCAGGGCACTAAATGAGAAGAACATGCAGCCAAGAATACTTTATTCAGCAAGACTGACGTTCAAAATGGATGGAGAGATAAAGAGTTTGCAAGACTGGCAAGGTTTAAAAGAGTATGCGACCACCAAGCCGACACTGCAAGAAATATTAAGGGGGGTTCTATAAAAGAGGAAAAATCCTAAGAATATCATTGAACAGAAATATAGAAAAAAATCTACAAAAAGACCTCAAAGTTAACACGATGTCAATAAAAACGAATTTATCAATAATCACTCTCAATGTGAATGGCCTAAATGCGCCCATAAAATGACACAGGGTTGCAGATTGGATAAAACGACAGGACCCATCCATATGTTGTCTACAAGAGACCCATTTTGAACCTAAGGATACACCCAGACTGAAAGTGAAGGGATGGAGAAGCATCTTTCATGCCAATGGGCCTCAAAAGAAGGCCAGGGTAGCAATTCTCATATCAGATAAATTAGATTTTAAACTAAAGACTATAGTCAGAGATACAGAAGGACACTAGATCATTCGTAAAGGGACTATCCACCAAGAAGATCTAACAATTGTAAATATTTATGCCCCCAATATGGGAGCAGCCAATTACACAAGAAAACTATTAATCAAGATAAAGAGTCATATCGATATGAATACATTTATAGTAGGAGATCTCAACACACCTCTCTCAGTAATAGACAGATCATCCAAGCAGAAAATCAATAAAGAAACAAAAGCATTGAATGAAACATTGAACCAGATGGACCTCATAGATATATACAGAACATTCCACCCTAAAACAACAGAATACTCATTCTTCTCAAGTTCACATGGAACCTTCTCCAGAATAGATCACATACTGGGTCACAAATCAGGACTCAACCGATACCAAAAGACTGAGATTATTCCCTGCATATTCTCAGATCACAATGCTTTGAAACGGGAGCTCAATCACAAGGAAAAGTTTGGAAGGAACTCAAACACCTGGAAACTAAAGAACACCTTGCTTAAGAATGCTTGGATCAACTGGGAAATCAAAGAAGGACTTAAACAATTCATGGAAACCAATGAGAATGAAGACACTTCATTCCAAAACCTATGGGATACAGCAAAGGCGGTCCTAAGGGGGAAATATATAGCCATCCAAGCCTCCCTCAAAAAAATTGAAAAATCCAGAATACAACAGCTGTCTCTACACCTTAAAGAACTGGAGTATCAACAACAAATCAAACCAACTCCACACATAAGAAGGGAAATAATCAAGATTAGAGCAGAGATGAATGAGGTAGAAACTAGAGATACATTAGAACGTATCAATGAAACTAGAAGCTGGTTTTTTGAAAGAATCAATAAGATCGATAAACCATTGGCCACACTAATCCAAAAGAAAAGAGAGAAAGCTCAAATTAATAAAATTATGAATGAAAAGGGAGAGATCATAACTAACACGAAGGAAGTAGAAACAATCATCAGAAGCTATTATCAACAGTTATATGCCAATAAGTTAAGCAACCTAGATGAAATGGATGCATTCCTGGAAAACTATGAACTCCCAAAATTGAACCAGGAAGAAATTGACAACATGAATAGACCAATATCTAGTAACAAGATTGAAGCAGTGATCAAAAACCTCCCAAAAAACAAGAGCCCAGGACCTGACAGATTTCCTGGGGAATTCAACCAAACTTTCAAAGAAGAAATAACACCTATTCTCCTGAAGCTGTTTCAAAAAATTGAAGCAGAAGGAAAACTTCCAGACACTTTTTATGAAGCCAGCATTAACCTGATCCCTAAACCAGGCAAAGACCACACCAAAAAGGAGAATTTCAGACCAATATTACTGATGAATATGGATGCTAAGATTCTCAACAAGATCCTAGCAAACAGGATCCAACAGCACATTAAAAAGATTATCCACCATGACCAGGTGGGATTCATCCCTGGGTTACAATGATGGTTCAACATTCGCAAATCAATCAATGTGATAGAACAAATCAATAAGAGAAGAGAGAAGAACCACATGGTCCTCTCAATTGATGCAGAAAAAGCATTTGACAAAATCCAGCATCCGTTCCTGATTAAAATGCTTCAAAGTATAGGGATAGAGGGAACATTCCTCAACTTCATCAAATCTATCTATGAAAGACCCACAGCAAACATCATCCTCAATGGGAAAAAGCTCACAGCCTTCCCGTTGAGATCAGGAACATGACAAGGATGCCCACTTTCACCACTCTTGTTCAACATAGTATTAAAAGTCCTAGCAACAGCAATCAGACAACAAAGAGAAAAAAAAGGTATCCAAATCGTCAGTGAAGAAGTCAAACTCTCTCTCTTCGCAGATGACATGATTCTTTATATGGAAAACCCAAAAGACTCCACCCCCAAACTACTAGAACTCATACAGCAATTCAGTAACGTGGCAGGATACAAAGTCAATGTACAGAAATCAGTGGCTTTCTTATACACTAACAATGAAAAACAGAAAGGGAAATTAGAGAATCGATTCCATTTACTATAGCACCAAGAACCATAAGATACCTGGGAATAAACCTAACCAAAGAGGTAAAGGATCTGTACTTGAGGAACTACAGAACACTCATGAAAGAAATTGAAGAAGACATAAAAAGATGGAAGACCATTCCATGTTCTTGGATCGGAAGAATAAACATTGTTAAAA